>JAOXYI010461601.1:0-26435 GCA_028566495.1 Lithophaga antillarum
ACGAAAATGGTGAGGCGAAACTACGACAAAGCAAAAGCCAAACCGCGTTTCCGCTTTTGATTTGTCGTAGTTTCGCTTAACTTTTTCAGTTATCGTGTCTTCGTGATTTCGCATTGTTTTTTTCCCTTGTCTTCGCCTTGTAAAATGAGAAAGCGAAAACACGACGACACGAAAACATGACAATGGCCACATCCGGCTTCCATACTTCTGTAAAGATTTATGGAAGCTTGAAACTGTATTTCTGCCACAGCAGGTACATCAGATGTGTCTAATAGACATAAAATCATATTTCAGATAATCACATTTGACATTATGGTGGCCTTTTGCAGGAGCGTCCATCAAATACAGTAGGAACACAAAAATTTGCTACGAGGAAAGCAAAATACCTCTTTATTCGGACCTGTTCTGAATTTCAAGTTGAAAATTAAAAGAAATCCCTGTAGGCTTTAATGTTAATTCTGTACAACCCTTCTGAATTTTGAGCTACGAATAATCTGTGTTTTATAACTATTATTCATATTTCAATCGGAAATTCTGTGTAATTTTATGAAGAAAGAAAGTTGTATTAAACTATCTATTTATTCTTGAAATAAACTTAAAAGTTTACTTTCGAAAGAAGAAAATATGTTTCTGGACAGTTGAATTTCTTTAGTCAGATAAGAAAAAATAGTAGAATACCAGCAAGATATTCCAAAATCAAAAGTCCATAAACGAAATTACACATTAAGGTACAGTACTGGCCTGGCGAAAGTTAAACAAAAGCTGTCGTGAAGCTGGCAAATTGATAGTCCATTTTGAACACTCGCTAACAACTCTTGACAGCCCGGCTGTCAAAATGCTTTCGACCGTTGACAGCTGTTTGCTAGCGAAAAATAATTTTGCCAGCTACAGTTGGCAGCTTCCGTTGAACACTTGACAGCTTGTCGTTGATCAAACGTCAGCTCAAACCTTTGTTTTTTAGTCAACTAGGTTTTAAGAAAAAAGTAACAATAACATATGGCACATATCAACAGTTCACACCACAATTGACATAATAAATGATTTGTAACCTGGAGACTATAAAATTCGTTTTGAGCTGTCAAACAAAGCTGGCGAGTGATCAAAGGTTTGACAGCTTGTGGCTGTCCAAATGCCTGTCCAGTGATCAAAATGAGCTGTCAGTTTAATCACTCGGTAGTTACTGTTGCCAGCTTTTTGATCACTCGTCTGTCGATTGTTGCCATCCATTTGACAATATGGCTTTTAACTTTCGCCAGGCTGGTACTGTACAAAAGGTGAAATCGCACGAACTCCGTGAAAGGAGTGAGATCAGGTGCGTCGACACGGTGAGCATCTCCTGCTTTGCTAGCAACACCCGTCCTGCGAATTCATGTCAATTCGAAAGTCACATTAGGGTAAAGAGGACGTCGTGGTTTGGTCATTGGCAGAAAATAAATCCTCACTAAGTTGAGATATAGATATATCATATCGATATATCAATTCGTGATGTCGGCCGTAAAACTTAGGGAGGTATGATTGTAATCTGTGAGTTTCAAATCCTTGTCTTAGTAGTTTTTCTGTCAACAGCCTACTCCTGTCTAGGAAATCAATATAACCTGAACAGGCTCTGGAGTATTGTATCAGTTGTGACACATATACTCCATAAGAAGGAGCACTTGGTATGTTGCTACTAAGGAATGGAAAGTTCATAGATTGGGAAATTAAAACCGTCCCTTTTGTCATAGATCTTTGACTATAACATAGATGGGTAATACGGCATTTTTTTTTATCCTTAATCTGCAAGTCGTGATGTTAAGTCTAGACATTAGGCAAAAAATTAGCTTCAGAAAAATATTCGCTTGGCACTATAACTGTTTTTGTAAACTGAGAAATATATCAGTGTAACTCGTGGCAAATTTCACTGCTTCTACTTTAGTTCGTAATCGCGACAATAATAATCAATAATTGGAAAGTTAAAATTACTGATCTTTCAGGAGCAATACCTTGCGTTCATCATATTAAAATAAATTTTGTATTTTATTTCATTACACAGCTTGCATTGACTGATGACAAAGAGATTGTTTTAGGATTACATCATTTTAGTAAAGAAGCCACTGATTTTAGTAAATCACTGCCAGATGTTCATCAAACCAACGTCTTCCTTGAAACGTTAAAGTTGGAGGTATATGTATAGGAAGCAGTTCGTATAAAGAGTTACTGATACATCTAAGAAATTGGTTAACTGTCTGGAAACTTTAGTAAAGGTTTTAAAAGAAATGGTATCATCCGCTGTTTTACCATCAGCAAATTTTGATGTCAAGTTTTTATAACATTTCTTACACTGAGAATATCTGCTAGTTTCAAGCTTTTATATCCCATGCTAAGTTCGAAGTGTAATGTACCTGTATTTGACACGTCCGCCAATCATTAAATTTCGTGTCTAAAGTAACGCTTTGTAGGAAGACAGATAATATAGACGTATACATTTTTTTTAACTTTTTGTGGTAACAAATAATACCAGTGCTCAGATCAAGCTCAAATAACAGGTGATCTCAAAATGGTTTTCTATACTTTTTTTCATTTAGAAAGCAAAAAGCAGGAATTTAAATAGAATTGTTGAATTACTCAAGTTCAAAATAACAGCTAATTTCAAAAAGGAGTTTGAGATAAAAACTTGCCTTTTTTTAAATTAAAAAAACAAGGATTTTGAGAAATGGTCGTGACGCCTAAGCGTAGCATTCTTTTCTTTATCAATTTCCTCGAAATGTTTGTAGTAGCTTTCTATAACAATTGCTCGGATCGAGTTAGAATATTAGCCAATTTTCAACAAGTAGTTTGGGAAAACTCTATTTTAAATTATAACACAAACAAGGATTTTAATTAATAAACCTTGTCGCTTAAGTATTACTTTCATTTCTTGCTAAATTTCCTAAAACTTCTATGGTAGCTTTCTATCTTTTTTTTTTTTGCTTACATCTACTTCGTATTACAGTCAAAAATTACTTTAGGTATATTTTTTCCATTAAAAATAACAAGGTTTCTGAGAGATAGGCTCCGTCGCTTAACATAAACTTGATCATTGTTTTTCAAAGTTTTTGGTCACGTTCTGGTACCATTACTTGAGCTCAGTTCTTGCGTTTTTTCTGCGAAAAGAGGGGGAAGGAGAATATTGCGTAGTAAAGCCAGAAAACGGAAATTTCCGTCAGTAAAATCTAATACTTGACATGAACACATAGTGATGTATATTTATAGGTTCAACCAAAGAAGACGTCTGATTTGACTAACACATCAGCTGAAAAGGTAAGTTGAAATACAGTTGATGAATAATGGTCCATATCTCAATAATATAGATGTGGAGCATTCAGCCGATTAACTATTAAAGTACGTTTCACTTAAGTGAGTGTATCACGGTCCATTCATGTTGAAAAATATTTGAAGAGTGAATGATATAAATTCTTGAAAATAGGATTGTGAAAACATTACGGTAACTTTTGTATATTTTCGATTTTTCCACAATATTTCCCGTTTTTGCTCCACTAATGGGGGAAACGGAAGAATATTTGCTTTCCCCATTGTAACTGATTATAGTTAGGGAAAGATTTTCAGAAATTTTGGAATTTAATAACTTATTTTATTTTTACATATTAATATTTATATAATACAGAAGAACATTTTTGTCTGCAATAACCAGAAATTGGAAATTCCACGCCTACTGAAAACTTGATGTTACCTAAAAAATGTCAAATTCCACATGAGCACAGGCTACACCGCAAAAGCAGAAACATTTCTGTCGTGAAATAAGGTTGCCGTAGGCACTGCTAAATTAATTCTTAAATTTATTTTCTTCATCTGTAACCTGTTTTGAAAATAATTGCCAAAAGGCGAGAGACTCAGTTGGATGTAATGTACTTTAGCGATCTGAATCCCCCTAAGATTGCATACTTAACATTAGAATAGGTAAAAATAAATATAGAATGAGAAGATTACCGAAGTGAATGTTCATAAAATCATGCTGAGGACCAGATAAGACCATTACCAACACACACACACACACACACACACACACACACACACACACACGAGTAGCTGCAAAAACAGTCAAACACTGAAAACTACTGAATTTAATACAACTCCCATAAAAACTGGGACTGACATCAGGTGCCAAGTACTTTGGAAGGGCAACATGTTCTACTACACATATGGCACCCGTCGTACTGGCCAGCGTACAAAGCCGGTGTAGCCAAATCTTCGTTACCTCGTGCAAACCCAGAGTATCACATTTTCATGTGTGTACCTAAATTTGGAAGCATATTATGATTCGTACAATACAATTCCAACATTAAGAAAAGAAAATAGCCCGGAATTTAACTCGAATCTAGAGAATAGTGTGTGTGTGTGTGTGTGTGTGTGTGTGTGTGTGTGTGATTTATCATTCAGATAACAATATAAAAACGTACGACTTCTGGAGATGAAGTGCTTTAGTAAATATTTATTTTATAGATTTCAGAGGATGGAGAAATGGACGAAGAAGAAGTAGCTAAAGGAGATACAAACTCTACAAAAGAGGTTGGTAGGGCGCTATATTGTGTGTTTGTCGAGGAAAATATATTTTTTAGACAGGAGGTTTGACATCGTAAAACTAGTTAAATCTGCCACTTATCAAGTATTCGCAACAAGTTAAAAGTATAATTATGTTTTTATTCCCCAGTTGTGATCTTGTCAATTTAACATAATTTTTTTTTAGATCTCTTGAAATATACTTACAATTTGGTAATTTTGTTATTCAGTTCTTTTGTTCTTTTCTTATTAAGTATAAACCAAACATGATCAATCTTTCATACATGTACTGTAACTAAATAATAGAAAATGGCAAAACACTCATATACAGGTTATGTGGTTTCTGACGTGTAAATGTACGTGTACACACATATTCCCTCTGATCATATTGTTGAAAGAAACAAAAATAAAATATGAGTGATCCTCATAGTCCATGTTGTTTCTTTTCTCCTTCCTTATTTATAACGATAAAATATCTGTTTGCTATTTTAGTGTTTTTCGTTAGAACACCAAAATATAGCTATCTGTAAGTGTTGAAATATCATTTTCGTTTGATAATCAATGTGGATAATTCTTCTAAACATCATCAGGCATAATCCACTGACTTGACTAAGTTGATGTAGATACAGATTTAATAAGGAAATAAGAGTCACGTGGTTTTATGGTTCGAGTATGTTTCAACCGCACATTATATTAATGGTTTTCAGATCCCTGAAAAAATTGCAGAAGAAAACGACGATGAGGCAGAGGAAAATACACTGGTTTGTATAATTTATGCTTTAAAATAATATACATTTTGTAAATATAAGACTGTCAATAAATTTAAAGAGACATCTACTTATTAAGTTAAAATACATTTTGAAACTTCTGAATTAATATTGTTCGACTCAGAATATAAGTTTTGATGAATGAAAAAAGTAACTTAAGTAATCTTGTTAGATCAATATTTGTTTTGACCAGTAATTTCTGCATGTTAATATTTCCATGAAGTTGATATAAGGAAAATGTACAATTATATCCAGGCTATACTGCCCTTGGAACTTTCACAAAATTAATATAACATGGAAAATTGTTTCTGTGTGGTGCACACAGAAATAAAGTTGGAAAATTCAATTATCAAGCATACATACAGCTAGGATGCTCAAGAAAATATAAATCAAATTAAGTCCCTGTTAAGTCAAATTAGAAACATATATATATATACTTTAAACGTTTGCTTAAAACGAAGTTCTGTGTATTTTAGTTACAATTATTATGAAGTGTAACATATATACATAATTTTCATGCTAGGTTCATTCTGTTGTCTTCATATTTTCAGTGCTTTCATGGGCTTTGTTGAATTATGTCATCCTATTTCTTGGTTATTTGTAGGAAGCAAAAGATGAAAAGAACATTCTCCTCCAAAACGGAAAACAAAAATGCATTGGAGAGTTTATCATACCTATTGATAAACTCTACTTCGCCAGTGAGAGCAATATGATTAGAGAAAGTGATCCAAAACACCTCAACCAACTGTTGTCGCAGTATGAGGCAAATTACTTGAATGATAAGGTAACAGAATTCCCCAAAGCGGTAGGAGTAGTCAACTTAACAGCAAGTAAGGAAGACCAAAAAAGACAACTCAAAGCAGGAAGTATTGCAGTAGAATTGATTGACGGGAATCACACACTAAATGTTATGAAACAACTAGGAGAAAAATATCCAGAGGAAGAAGTTTTCAAAAAGCGGTAATAAAATTTATATTACTTAAATCAGATTATTTTTTTTTAATTCGCTTATTTACTATCCTCAGTTGTTGTTGATCAATGCCCGTATGACGTTCTGTCATTTTAAACTTTATCACTCACATGATACTGCGTATTTTTGCTACAGTTTGAGGTATTACTGTGAAATATACTAGAGTAACTGATTCAGCTGTAGGTTGGTTTTCTGTCTTACGATATATTATAAAATGTATACATAGGAATGTATGAAATAAAGACATAAGTTAGGAATGACGGTGCAGTGTTTTACAATATGTAATACACATTTCAGTTCGTTTGATAATGTCGCTTTATGGGTAAATTGTCCGCAATGTCATAACACTAATATCAGTTTCAAAATACGATTTGCTGCTTAGAGTTATTGCACGAATATTGGTGAATATTGTTCTAAGTAGAATCTTACATTGCATGGAAGTGCGAGTGACAGTATCTACCAATGATACGTCCAGTTATCCTTTTATTGTGTAGCAACATGTTAAAAATGCTAAAAAAACAATATCATTTTCGTCATCGATGACGTCATAATTTTGATGCCCTTTTCCACTAGTTCACTATTGTATCATATTACAAGCTTACATTGGATTACATTATGCAGGAAATATTACGTTACTGCTTATCTGTTTTTTTCCGATATACTGGAGCGTGCAGTATGTACTGATACATCTACACTACATCCAATAAAGATTCCTCATACTTCTTCAACACTTCCATCTACATTTAACTATGTATGCAGGAAAATAGTTTTCAGTTTTCAACCTTCTATCACACAACATGTTAGCTCTAGTTTACGTTAAGTCATTAGAATATTGATCACTTGATCGAGATAACATTTCGAAATTTTGCACCTCTTCATTTATCACTACTTGTGCTTACTGCCGCTATCAAACATGTCTGTGAACAAGTCTTAATTTCTGAGGAAAAGGGGTCCTCAGAATCAACATTCATAGTTTTCCGTTTGGTAAAAGCTTTTGTTCAAATGTCTTTCTTTTTGCAACTGTGTTCGGAGATTCTAGAGATATTTAGGTAGATGTTTGCCAATAGAGGCTTGAAAAACACACAAACCCACACACACAAAGAAAACTAAGAAATGTGAATTACATTTATATGAGGGTCGTTGTACATGTACTATCCTTGAAGTGTGATTGTTTAATGAAATTCAAAAGCCGACTTTATATTTTTCAGTGTAGTCCAAACTGTTTGCCTTTGTTTGGACAAAATCTTTTCAATTAGGAAAATACTCTCTTCAATGAAATTTGACGATTATTATTTTGTTATATGCATATCTAGTGTAAGTATGTTTTCTTGAATATTCAATACTTTTATTACAGAAAAGTAATTGTGTATAACAAGTTAAGCAGAGCTGAGATTTTCGCAATGGGATTGCTGCACAATGAAATTTCAGTCCAATCCAAACCAACAACACCGTTTGAAAAGGTACTGATAATGAGGAAGGAGTTGATGCAGCAGTTCAACGGGAAGTTTTGTGCCGAGTTCCAGCAACATATATACAAGATTTTCAATGCAATTGTGAGTTTAATAATTATATATCACTTTCTAAAAACTACAACCATCCGTTTGTTTGTTTATCTGTTTATTGATTAGTGGAACAAAATTGGAAACAAGAACAATAAAGTGGAGACTGAAAAAGAGTATATTCTATACTAAGTCATGACTAAACTTCGGGGTAAAATTGTAAGTAAAACATGGTATTGTATTTATTGGTCCTACCAATATCATACACATTCCAAATATATTAATGATGTTGATTATGTATAAATCGTCGTAACTGATAAATGATTATAATTCTACGTTATTGATCATTAATAAATTATTTAAATGATCTGTATTCAATGCATTAATATGTAAATTATGGTCAGTCTTAATTATCTAAGATATTATCTGAACGTTTGAAGGGATCCCGTCTGATACCACATATGTTAGATTGTAAATTTCATTTTGTTTGCAGTGTGTAGATGACAAAAAGCTGGAAGAAAAGAAAAAAAAGAATTTGCAACACCTTATCCGTGTATCCACCATGCACGAAGAATGCTGGACGTTGGTGGAAAAGATCAACCAAGAACACGGAATAACTTCCGTTTTTAAATACAGAGAAATGTCGGGGTTAAATGTCGAAAATACAAAGAAAATTTTAAATAAAATACTTGACAAGACAGCAAAAGTCTCCCAGATAAAAGAACTTGCTGCAAATTATCCACTACCAAAAGAAGGTGAAGAGCATGCTTTTCAGCGGATAAGAGAAACGAGGGTAAGTTTATGTTGCACTCTCATAAATATATATATAATTTACAATACAGCTGTACTAGGTCAATAGGAAATTAACATATCAAGAAAGACCTAGAATGATCTTTTCTCAATCTTTAAAATCAAGTATGATATCTATATTTAACAAAGACAATATTGTATTACAAATAACAATTAACTAATTATTGGTAACGGAATATGAACAGACATATGCGGTAAATGTATATTAGAAAAAATCTCATATGATTTATACAATGCGAAAACCAAGCAAAGGGACAGCGGTTTATTTCTGTTCTACATCTTGAGGTGGTAAAAAATGTTTTAGGAATGTCCTCTTTCAATCATAGTTTTAATACTGGGACAAACTACTATTGAATTCATCATTTTTAAAGAAAAAGTTCAATTTAAAGACAATTTCTCCTGTATGCAGGTCATCCAGTTCTTTTGCTGCTGATTTCGTGGCTCACCAGAATGGAGAATGGGCGGACTAATGCTGTTGCTCGATATCAGCACCTACGTCAGCAAACCTTTGGCCAATTGTTTTGAACAAGTTTAATCGTTGGTCTTTTCTGGCTTCTTGAATAAACATGATAATTGTTACGCCATAGACTAATTTAAGAAATAATATTGATTATTATGTTAACTAAAGTTTTGTCATTTTGAAACTTATCGGGACTTAGTGAAGTTTTTTATATGAGTTTGTTCTTATCCCTGCAATGAGGGACATTACTATATAAAAATAAAGTCTCTAAACTCGAAAATGAAGAGGAGTTCCCTTGATATGCTTTACATAAAAAAAACCCTTTTTGTCCCCGTTTATGGGACCCGAACCCATGAAAAAATCTGAGACCTGATGTCGTATCTACAGATAATAAGGAACAATACTACAAAAAAATAAAACACCTAAAGTTAAAAATGAACAAAATTTTATCTAACGGGCGGACGGACTGACGGATAGGCCCATTATTCTATCATTAGGAATAAAACAAGAAGATGATCTAAATTATCACAATTATTAATAGAATAACAGATTAACTTAAGCAAAGGAAATTTAGTTTGTTTTTCACTAAATTTGGAAAAAGTCAATGGTTAGCCGAAAGCCTTTGCACAAGCTTAAGTACGGGTTTATTACTGAGGAATAATAACGCAAATTTTGCTGGAATTGTTTTTATCTATTTCACTGCTTATAACATATAATTATATTTATTTCAGCTTCTAGTAATATGTAGGTTTATAATCATACGCGCCTCTACTTCGAATTTCCTATAGGATCACACAAACTCACAAGTAGATGACACCAGTTACTTAGATCACTCTTCCACCAAAGCCTCCAAATAACAGCATTAAATATGATTCATGACATGTTACTTTCTTTGTAGAAGGTAGGTGATCGAAGCCAGGGAGCTGTAGAAAGTAAGAAAAGACAACCGAAATCTGATTTATCACAGTCCAATGATTCGGTAAGTAATTGATTAGCTTTAATCATCACTTTGTATCTTGCTTTTGTCATCTGTCATTTTTATGGTATATTTGCAACATTGTGTGAATATGCCTTGAATAATTCTAAACTATCCTTGACCATTATTTACCACTGGGGCTACGTTTTGCACCGAGCTTTATTTATATGCCAGTATAAAATTTGTACGACCGATTTGGCTTGAATGGTTCTTGCGAGAATGGGCTCACCTTGATCAACCAGTTATGCGTCTTTAACTATGTTTTGCGTTACGGTTTATGTCTGTAGTAAGAAACTTTATTTGTTTATATACTATGAATCACTTTATTTTCGCGACTATTGATTTTCGCGTTTTAATGGTTAAACTATTGTCCCAGGATACTAATTATCGCGCCTTTCTTGTTTCCTGTGTTTAGATGTCTATTATAAATTCTTTTATTAAAGAAAAGAATATTCGCGAATTAGATTTTCCGGATGTCGTTAAAGTACATCTCATGCAAAAATTAATTGTTTTACAGTTCTTTGGATAGAGCTAAACCATTATAAAACCAACGGATCACTTTGAATTACATTTTACAGTTATATCAGAGGCAAGGGGATGTGCCACCTCAGTGATGTACATTTTACTAATAAATTTCGAGGAAAAAAACTTGTAATTGATTGAAACCCCTTTTTATGAGTTGGTGCATAGTAATTTCTTATTAAAGTTGATTCTGATATCCGTTCAAATTGTGTTATTCTTTGAATGCTTTAAGACTAGTCATAGTCTTTCTACAGTTTTATTATATCTGGATGCCAACAAAATTATTTTCATTTTATGTCTGTTTGAAATTCCAATGAAAATAGACCAGTATAGTAGATATGAGTGTATACCACCATCAGATAATTTTAAGGGCATTTTAGGTCAATGTGTCAATAAACTGTTAGCTTCCCAAAATAGTTTGCTCGAATGAGTGATTACAGAAAACAAGCAAGAAAGTTTGATATTTTGGTTTGAGCATTTTGAATGATTTCAATATTATAGATAGCCTGGTTTTATATCTATTGCACATAATTCCTACAGATCAACTTAACGTTATAGCAGTATAGCTAACATGTAATGATATGACATCATACGTACTTTTACTTGAAGACGATGCAACGATTTCAAAAAACCAGTGCAGGTAGAGGCAAGCATAAAGAACTCATTATTATTTCTATTTCATTTTTAAAAAAAAATAGGATACATTAAATAATTTGAGGGAAGAACTGAGGATGGAAAGAAGCAACAATTCCCAAATGCAAAAGGAGAAGAAGGTATTTGTTCAAACATAAATAAAAGGGCTGTAAGCTTTGGTTTATAAATACCCCCGCGCTTAAGCAGTCAATAGAAGTATATATATGTATCCATATGAGAGGTCTGAAATTGGATCAGACCTTACAACTCACGTATTACGTGAATAAACCCATATACTTTAAATCCCTGCGATATATAGTTGCCAAGAAATTTATTAAGAGAAATATCCATTACAACATAAGAACAGTTAAGTACATACATTGTTTAACACGAGCTGGCCATGCAACGTATCTGAAATTGGATCACACCGCAAAAATATCATGCCAACATATTAACTCGCTGCCATATATAGCTGGTGAGAAATTTACGGAAAATGTCCTTTACAACATAAAGGACAAATACGTATATGCATACTTAAACAAGAAGCGGCCTCGTGACTGGTCTGAAATTAAATCACACCTTACAACTTACCAATATCATTTTTAAACCTGAATATTTAATCACTGCAATATACAACTGCTGAGAAAAATATGTTACTAAAAATCCTTTTTACTATTCAAAGGACAAATAAGTACGTGCATTGTTAAACAGAAATGGGACAGACGGACATGGCTAAACCAGTATACCCCACTTCTTCGGAATATAATCAAAACATACTAGTCTAAAAAAAAAGTTAAAATTCCGGTAAAGTATCAAATAAACAGATTTTCAGTTATATCTTTCAAAACTGTTTTCTAGTTAAGATAGTGTTCACATCAAATATCAATTTAATTTACTTTTAGGTCATTGTTGAATCCTGAAGTTCTAGTCAGTAAAAATAATTAACTACAAAACTTCTTACTTCAGCATATTAAGGAATTCTGAATAAATCAAATTAATTAAATACAAAATAACATTTTATTCTTACCAGGCACTAGAAGAGAAAGTTAAAAACATGACGGAAATGAAAAATGCAAACAAGGATCTTATAGAAAAGTTGCAAACGGACAGAAAGGTAATTATATGTTAATGAGGCAACGTCTTCTATTTGAAGACTTCTTAACAATGTTTAAGTAAAGAAAAGATATATATATATGTGTGTGTGTGTGCTGTGTTAAGGTACAAATGTAGGTTGATTATGCTTTACTGCAAGAAAGGTTGGTTGTGCTTCATCGCAATACATAAAAGTAACTAGGCCATGATCAAAGAATTCTGCTGAGCTACCTAGTCTTTTTTTTTCCAGTTGGTATAAGTTTACTTTATTTGCGGTCTGTTTCGAATTTATACATTGGCACAATTGTTATTTGTAATAAACGGAAGATCGACTTTGACACCCGAGTTACATTCGGTTCTAGTCTTATGTCTCTTGAATGGGTGTAAATGTACAATACTTTTAGTTTCAGTTAGTTTATCTCTTTTGTTTCATGTACCAGGTTTCAAGCTTAATGGAATTACTACATGTGACACTTGATCTAATTATTACTAGTGACGAAAGCAAATTAGATTTGATTTTGACATCAGAGCTATATCTCTAGTTGTTCCATGCCTAATCCTTAATAATATTTGGTAATTTTGTATAGGAACTGCAAGGTAAAATGGAAAAACTATATGAACTGCGGAAAATGGACAAGGCAATGGTAGCGATGTTAGAGGAAAACAAAAAGGTAGTTCTTTACTGAAAGGGAATCTATATAATTGTATGTCAGTATTAATGTTTCGAAATTTTTTGTCTTGGTTGTATTTTTGGGAATTAAAGTTTCAGTACTGCAGTACTCTGGGGTTATATGCATGTAAGCGGGAAAAGGGGCTTTAATACATGAACTGACCTGCTTCCACAGTAAATTGTTCATGATTAATCATTGGACGAAGTTTCAACAAATTTATGTTTTTCATGCCGATTTAAAATTTAACATGGTTGCCACAGAGGAAAATAGTTTAATAATAATCCGCTATGAATTATAGTATTTGTTGCAAGTAGTTTGGAGCTTCCAGTTACGGGACAGTTTAGAACGTAGGTGAGCGATACAGGCTCATGACAGCCTATAGTTAAATGACAGGGTATTTTCTTCCACACCCCAACAATTTTCAACCAAGTTCTGGAAGGAGACAGAAAGTAACAGTATCAAGTATTGATACACATATCTCTATGAAATTCTGATCCATCATTTTCCTTGGTTTAATGTCCTCTTTTACTTTTTTCATATCGGTGAGAATTAGGAGACCAGGAATATGGGTGGTTCTGGATAGATTGTTAATATACTAATATCTTGAAATAAAGATAAATAAGACTGCTTGTCGATACAGTAACGTTTCATTCTTACCAGGAACTAGAAGAAAGAGTGAAACAAATCTCAGAACTCCAGGACCTTGACAAGGATATTGTTGACAAGCTGGAAAAAGAGAAAAAGGTGAGTATTTGACTTAAATAATACTAATTTATCTTTTAAATTAAAAAGTAACATGAATAAAAAAATTACCTCTCGTTTAACCTCACATGTGCCTCGATAATTTGTAATTCATATAATTTAATTTTGAAAATGAGTCTGGAAAAGTGTTGAAAAATAAACATATAATTACTGGTTAGAACGTTAACAATTAAATGAAGTTTACGTGTCTACTTCTTAAAGTTGCTAGTAGTTTTAAGTTTCGAGTAATGCGACAGTTTAAAAACCAGGTGAGCAATACAGGCTCATGACAGCCGGTATTTAAATGCCAGGATATTTTCGTCTACACTCCAACAATTTTCAACCAGGTTTTGGAACATGTGAAAGTAGATAGAAAGTAACAGTATCAAGTATAGACACACATATCCCTATGAATTCTGATCCTGCATTTTCCTTGGTTTAAGACCCTATTTCAATTTTTTCACATCCGCATTCGGTTAAAATTCAGAGACCAGGAAAATGGCGGTTGTTAGACAGTTTCTTAATATACTAATATCCTGAAATAAAAATAAGTAAGACTGCTTATCCATTAAGTAACGTTTCATTCTTATCAGGAACTAGAAGAGAGAGTAAAAAGAATGTCGAAACACCAGCACCTTGACAAGAATATTGTTGACAAGTTGGAGAGAGAGAAAAAGGTAATTATTTGACTTAAAGGTAATACTATTTTATCTTTTAAAAATAAAAGTAACATGAATAAAGATTTTCTTTCTCGTTTAACCTCATACAGGCTTCGATAGTTTATAATTTATATAATTAAATAATTAAACTTCGAAAATGAGTTTGGAAAAGTGTTGGAAAAACATGTAATTGCTGATTAGAACTTTCACCATAAAAGAAAGTTTTAAGTGCCTACTTTTTTAAAGTTGCAAGTAGTTTCGAACTGTAGTAATGGGACGGTTTAAAACCTAGGTGTGCGATACAGGCTCATACATAACAGACTATAGTTAAATGACAGGGTATTTTCTTCCACACTCTAACAATTTTCGACAGAGTTGTGGAAGTAGACAGAAAGTAACAGTATCTAGTATAGATACACATATCTGTATGAAATTCTGAGCCGTCATTTTCCTGGGTTTAATACCTTCTTTTACTTTTCTACATCGGTGAAAATTATGAGACCGGGAATAAAGCTAGTACTTGATAGCTTGTTAATATACTAATATCTTGAAATAAATATAAGTAAGACTGCTTGTCGATAAAATTACGTTTCATTCTCACCAGGAACTAGAAGAGAGAGTACAAAAAATGTCAGAACTCAAGGCCATTGATAAGGATATTGTTACCAAGTTGGAGAAAGAGAAAAAGGTGATTATTTGATTTAAATAATACTAATTTATCTTTTAAATTTAAATGTAACATGAATAAAAAAAAATACTTTTCGTTTACCCTTACACGTGCCTCGATAATTTGTAATTTATGTAATACGATTTTGAAAATGAGTCTGGAAAAGTGTTGAAAAAACATCATTACTAATTAGGACGTAAACCATTAAATGAAGTTTTAGATGTCTACTTCTTTAAGTTGCAAGTAGTTTTGAGTTTCCAGTAATGGGGCAGTTCAAGAACCAGGTGAGCGATACATGCTTGTGACAGCCTATAGTTAAATGGCATGATATTTTCTTGCACAATCAAACAATTTTCAACAGAGTTGTAGAAGTAGACAGAAAGTAACAGTATCAAATGTAGAGATAAAGAATCTAACACCGGGGAAAGTGCAAGACGGGAAATCTGAGACATCCGAGGGTAAGATTTCTCGTCTCCGACGAGGCTTGTCCGAGTCGGAGACGATAGAATTTTTACCCCAGGGTGTCTGTGATTTTCTCGTCTTGCACTTTCAAAGTTGTTTGATTCTGTTTCTCATCGTAAGCGTTTGGAAAAACAAGGAAAATCAGTAGAGCGTTATCGTTGATATCGGTGAGTTTCGTCCTTTTTTCGGACGTCACAATAAATTGGTGACGTCATAATAACTTGTCTTGTACCCAGGGGTACAAGACAAGAAATTCTCACACCGGTAGAAATGTAAACTGTTTTGTCTCGTAGATGAGAAACAGATATACCCATGAAATTCTGATGCATCATTTTTCCTGGTTTTAAGGCCCTTTTTCAATTTTTTCACATCAGTTAAGATTCAGAGACCGGAAATATGGCTGTTGTTAGACAGTTTGCTAATATACTAATATCCTGAAATAAAAATAAGTACACTGCTTATGGATAAAGTAACGTTTCATTCTTAACAGGAACTAGAGGAGAGAGTAAAAACAATATTGGAACACCGGGACCTTGACAAGGATATTATTGGAAAGTTGCGGAAAGAGAAAAGGGTAATTATTTGACTTCGATGTAATAACATTCTATATTTTGAAGATGAATGTAACATAAATAAAGATTTTCATTTTCGTAAAACCTTATACAAGCCTCGATAATTTGTAATTTAAATAATTAAATTTTGAAAATGAGTCTGGAAAAGACTGAAAAAAATGATTAGGGCTAGAACCGTTAAAGGAAGTTTTAACTGCCTACTTCTTTAACTTACATTGCAAGCAGTTTTGAGCTTCCAGTAATGGGACGGTGTAAAAACAAGGTGAGCGATACAGGCTTATGGCAGCCTTTAGCTAGATGACAGAGTATTTTCTTAACACTTCAACAATTTTGAACCAAGTTGTGGAAGTTGACAGAAAGTAACAGTATCAAGGTTAGATATACAGTATCTACCCCCGGTGAGAAGGTGAGATTGATGGGCATCAAACTGGGGGACTAAGATATTACGTCACTCTGGAGGCTGTCTTGAGGGAGGGACGTAAAAATATCTTGGCCCGACAGTTTGAGACTCATCAATCTCACCTTCTTGCTGGGGATTGATACTTTTTCTCGCACAAAACCATCTTATATTTTCTCACAAAAAATCACTGAACATCTTGAGGACTACATTTTTTTTGGGGGGGGAGGGGAGGATAATGTCTGCTTTATTAATTTTCGCTGATAATTTGGATATTTTTTCATTTAAAGATTAGCAAAGGATGAAATTCAGTTTCTACATGTTCAAAGTTTAGGAGTTTGAAGAAATATTTTAATAAATTGGAGGGAAAAAGAGTTAGTTCTCTTGAGTTACGTCCCTTTAATATTAATTTCGTGTATACAGGAAAATCGTCTGCTCGGGGACAATTTTTTAAGAAATCAACTAAATAATGGATTCTACGTTATATTATGCATTTAATTGTGCATTTGGCCGTAAGTAATTCTAGATCAGTTACTTACAGCCAAATGCACAATTTATTCCTGAAAGGATTTACAGCTGGAGGTGGAATTTTAAATTTTTGATGACAACAATGAACATTTAAGCCAAATATGTTACTGATGCAAACTGTTAAGCACTTCAAAGATACGCCCTTATGAAATTTTATGCAAAATAAATATTCTGCAAAGTTGTTGACAGCAGAAAAATTAAACGAGATGTTTGTTATTGTGAGACATCAACTAAATGACTCGAGGTGAAATGAGGATATCCCTATAGCACGCGCTGGTCTCGTGTAGCTTGTTTCATCCTAGGGTGAGACAAAGAAAGAAAAGGTCAGGAACTTCACGAGACTTCTCAGTCTTATAGGAGAGAAACACATATTCCCATGAAAATCTAATCCATCGATTATCTTGGGTTTAAGGCCCTTTAGCACTTTTTTCACATCGTTTAAAATTAGGAGACGGGGTTTATGGCTGTTTAGACGGCTTGTTAATATACTAATATACTGAAATAAAGATAAGTGTGACTACTTGTTGATAAAGTATCGTTTCATTCTTTCCAGGAACTAGAAGATGGAGTAAAAGAAATGTCAAAACATCAGGACCTTGACAAGGATATTGCTGACAAATTGGAGAAAGAGAAAAAGGTAATTATTTGACTTAAATATAGTACCAAACTATCTTTTAAAATAAATGTAACTTGAATTAAGATTTCCCTCCTCATATAACCTCACACAAGTCTCAGTAATTTGTAATTCAAATAGTTAAATAATCAAATTTTGAAAATTGTCTGGAAAAGTGTTGAAAAAAACATATAATTACTAATTAGAACTTTCACCATTGAGCGAAGTTTTAAGTGCCTACTTTACTTTCAGTAATATGACAGTTTAAAACCTAGATGAGCGACAGAAGCTCATTACAACCCCGAAGTTAAAATGGCAGGGTATTATCTTCTACACTCAAACAATTTTCAAAAAGAGTTGTGGAAGTAGACAGAAAGTAACAATATCAAGTATAGATGCACATATTCCCATGAAATTCTGATCCATCATTTTTCCTGATCTTAAGGCCCTTTTCACTTTTTCCATATTGATTAAAATTCAGACCGGGAATATGGCTGTTGTTAGACGGCTTGTTAACATACTTATATCCTGAAATATAGATAAGTAAGACTGTTTGTTGATAATGTAACATTTCATTCTTGCCCTCTTACCAGGAACTAGAAGAGAAAGTTAAACAAATGTCAGAACACCAGGACCTGGACAAGGATATTATTGACAAGTTGGAGAAGGAGAAAGGGGTAATTACTTGACTTTAATGTAATACTATTTTATCTTTTAAAAATAAATATAACTTTAATAGGGCTTTTCCTTCTCGTACAATCTCACATGCCTCGACAATTTGTACTTTAATTAATTAATTAAATTTCGAACATGAGTCTGGAATAGTGTTGAAAAACATGTAATTACTGATTAGAACACCACCATTAAAGAAAGTTTTAAGTGCCTACTGTTTTAAGTTGCAAGTAGTTTTGCGCTTCCAGTAATTGGACAGTTTAAAACCCAGGTGAGCGATGCATGCTCATGAGAACCTCTAGTTGAATAACAGGGTATTTCCTTTAACACGTCAACTATTTTCTACCAAGCTGTGGAAGTAGACAGAATGTAACAGTATCAAGTATGGATACACATATCCCAATGAAATTCTGATTTTTTGTGGTTTAAGACCCTATTTCACATCGGTAAAAATTCAAAGACCGGAAATATGTCTTTGGTTAGACGGCTTGTTAATATACTAATATCGTGAAATAAAAATAGATAAGACTGCTTGCCGATAAAATAACATTTCTTTCTTACCAGGAACTAGAAGAGACAGTAAAAAAATTGTCGGAAGACCGGGACCTTAGCAAGGATATTGTTGACAAGTTGGAGAAAGAGAAAAAAGTAATTATTTGACTTAAATGTAATATTGTTTTATCTTTTTAAGATAAATGTAACGTATATATTGATTTTACTTCTCGTATAACCCCACACAGGCGTTGATAATTTGAAAATTAAATAATTAAATGTTGAAAATGGGTCTGGAAAAGTGTTAAAAAACATAATTACTGATTAGAACTCGAAAAAGTAAACGAATTTTTTAGTGTCAACTTTGTTACGTTGCAATTAGTTTTGCTCTTCCAGTAATGAGACAATTTTAATGCCAGGTGAGAGATACAGGTTTATGACAACCTGTAGTTAAATGACATGATATTTTTATCCACACTACAACAATTTTCAACCAAGTTGTTGAAGTAGACAGAAAGTAACAGTATCAAGTATATATACAGATATCCCAATAAAATTCTGATCAATTATTTTCCTGGGTTTAAGGTCCTTCTTATTTGTTTTTCACATCGGTTAAAATTACGAGATCGAGAATATGGCTGTTACTCGACTTGTTACTAGGCTTGTTAATATACTAATATCTTAAAATGAAGATAATCGATAAAATAACTTTTCATTCTTCCCAGGAACTAGAAGAGACAGTAAAAAGACTGTCGAAACACCAGGACCTTAGCAAGGATATTGTTGACAAGGTGGAGAAAGAGAAAAAGGTAATTATTTGACTTAAATGTAATAACATTTTATCTTTTAAAGATAAATGTAACATAAAGATTTTTTCTTCTCGTATATGAAAAGTGTTGAAAGAACATAATTACTGATTAGAACTTTACCATTAAAGGAAGTTTTAAGTGCCTTTTTTTTAAGTTGTGACAAAAACATATCTTTTAAGTCAAAGGGTTTAATATTTGATATTACTTGAGTTGAACGTTTGTTAGAAAACAACCTTTATACATTAGATTGAAGAAAGATAATGTAAAAAGAAAATAGATTTTGCAGCAATGCAAAATAATTTATATAAAATGCGATTTTTATCATTTTCTATTTAAATGACAAGCAAACAATTCTAATGTATTTTGTTAGTTAATCTTCTCAAGAAAACAATAATACTTTATTAACGAAATAAGACCATATCATATATAATATGACGATTTTCCTGGTAAACTAAAACTTACTTTAAGAAGCCATCAGACTTAAAACCTACTCAATTCCTATATGTAACATAGTCTATATAACTACAAAACATAAAGTTCTTTGATGAAATTATATATGTTATATACATGTACTTCAGTATTTAATAGTTTGAAATATTTAACACCTATGGTACATGTACATGTATTAAACTATAAGTATTATATTATCGTTGCAGGATGTTAGAAATGGAGATAGGTCCACGTGTTCTACAACAAGAACAAGAACAAGTTCCATTAAAAGACCTCTGGTATGTAATACATTACAGAGTTGGTAGAAAATAACGGAAATGAAATGCAAATTTGGGGCAAAAGTATGCAAACGTTTTATTTAATGCCATGAAAACAATTCTTACCACTTTCAAACAAACTTACAGTTAAGGTATATAGTTGAGGTTTCAGTACATGTATATCGTATGCTCAGTATCTCTTCCTGGTGTAAGTTTAACAGTTTCTTAATAACATTTGACATAAAGCAACAATATTATATAGATGTTCAGGTTATCATATTTGAAGGTCTTACGGTTTGTAGGATACAATACCTTGAAGCTGAAAGGTGAACGAAAGCTTGAAAATAAAAAAAAACATCTACCTCTAGAGCCATTTAACAAATAGAAAAATATAATACAAACTGTTTGCCTATAAGCACAAGAAGAAAAAACCCAAATTCCTGATAATAATGTACAAGTTCTTGTCAAACACCCATCGATACAAACCTATCTGTAGCTGCACTCATTACTACTAAAACATTCATAATATAACCAAAGAGATATATCAAGACACTGATGAGTTTGCATTTCTAACTCAGAGACACGTCAGTCATGGCAACCTTGTTACAAGGAGGTTTCCAATATCAAAAGTATGATAGTATAAAAAAAAACCAAAATTGATCTCCCAGACTGTGCCATTGTTCTGTAATTGTACTTAATAAATATAGCCTGTGAACTGAACAGGAGGGTCAGACCAGATAGACAGATACATTCATTTTGAGGCCCAATTGTTGTTGCAATACTTACTGAATATTTTTTAAAAATATTTTAATACAATTTTGTACCTTGCATTAGGTCATTATACACGAATGAGAATGATACAATATTTAATGTTGTCTGTAATGAACTTTATCGTAAGGCCTTGGATAATTGTAGGAAGAACAATTTGTCGATGGCACAAAGAAACAGAAATCTGGAGAGACAAAAACACATTCAGAGGTATATCTTAAAAAATATATATGTATATATAAAGGTTGTTCCAAGAAGGCAGTGTATTGGTTTTAATGAACATCACCACATTTGCAAGCTTGTGCAAAAACAGTGAATTATTTCAAGAGTGCCTTAAGATTGCTGGTGATGTAAGTCAGTAAGTGACCAAGTGAATATTGTTTAACGTCATGAAATGAACAATTTTCAGCTCCATCATGACGAAAACCAATACTATGTGATGCATAATTGAATTTCTGGTTGTACTAGACCAGCTCGGGGGCACGATGCTTATTGTACTCGATTCATATAATGTCCTTGGATGGTCCTCTTTCTAAATTTTATCCAAAAATCCGATTCATTATCAAAGTATTCTTATTTCTTGGCGTGTTCGGAAATTCATAGTTCACTTTGGCCAAAATTTAAAAAAGGAGACCAAAGGTCAACTAGAATGAAACTTGTCAGGAATGATCTTTGGGAAGTTTTGATCACGTTTTGTTATCTTCTGTTGATCCACTGTGACAAAGGAATCAGATCTGGACGGAAATATTATTTTGATGGTCTGGAAAGTTCTGACGAAGTGTTTTTATATATTAAGGCAGAGTGAAAATACACAATGGCAACCAGGGTGCATAATGGTTACTGAGTGGTTGATATTACAGGACCGATGAGAAATTCAACGTGACGTGAATAATGCCTACCAAGTGCTTACTTAAGTTTTGTTACTTTTTTGGACTGATTGAAGATAAACCTGGCTACCGCTTATACCATATTTCAAGATAAGACCCTGTATCAAGTGTTGTCATTTCCTGGTGGCGGATGGGAGTCTAGTATGACTGACATAACTATAATAACTCTGATTGTTGAAATTTAACATTTTTTGTATGAAACCCACAGGTCCAGTAGAATAAACGTGTCATGAATGATTCTTGCAAATTCCCTATCAAGTGTTTTAGTTTTTTAATCGTTCCAAAATACGAGATTGGTACCTGCATGGAGCATAGTTTAACATATGACTCCATGGCAAAAACCTTTAAAGATCTTTTCAGATAATATTGGCTCCGTGATACTATTTATCCGGAGAGATACAGAAGTCTTTCAGTGAACCATCTACAAATGTACATATTTTCATTTGAGTAAAAATGTCACATCACAACTATACCTTGAGCTAAAGAAAATTTTGTTTGGGGAACATTTTTATTTTTTGGATAATGGGTCAGTTTATAACAGATCAGGTGAGCTTGCAGTTTGTGTGAAACCAACTGTGGATCAAATTGCGATCTCCTGAACTCCAGTCAGCACATGATTATACCATGCAGTCGGTTATGAAAAAATGACTAAGAATAACACAACACAAAAACTATTTCAATATCTTTTAGACAATTAGTATACATTTGATGATCTTAGTTTTCAAGTTAAAATTATTTTCAAGTAATTATCAATCTTCTTGTGCACAAGAGACTTACAAACGTAGTCCTTACACTCAGTTGGTTTACATAATGCAAAAGGGCTTTCTAATTTTTTGGTAATAAATAATGTATAATGATAAATGCATCTTTCAGGAAACAACAAAAGAAGCCTGCCCATTTAGCATGGGGAATGGGAAGAAGAAATATATTTTCCACAGAGTGGTATGTATATAATTGCATCTATTTACATATATATATTTTTTCCAATTTATTCATGAAATACAGGTATATTTTTTTTTCAAAACTGAAAAACATTAATCGTATTTTCATGTACAGAGGAAGTATACTACAACAAAGTCGTACATTCACACTGCACAGTTCCTTTTTTTATGAAAATTTCCCTACCAGCTAGATTAAGCAATAGGACAAGGCTTGAAAACTATTTCTGCATACTATCTGATCAAGATTAAAATGATTATATAAATAGTTGCATTGTGATATGACCAATTAATAGGAACTGAATGTACAAAGTGAGATCAACTTTCCCTTTGGTCATGGTACTTTATAAATCACGCCTTATTATTTGGAAATAAATGGATAACCATAATGCCTTAGCCAAAAGCATGCAAAAATTAGAAAAGACTAAATAAAAGAGATAAAAAAAAACAAATCTAGTAAACAAATGAACTACACAATACAAACACTGTTAATCGTACATGTCGATAGATACATGTAGATTGATAAAAAGAATAATTTGTTGAGTGTGACAATTAGAAATACTATATTAATGAAAGCTTTTTGTATAAATTTCCTTTGATACTACATGTACATAAAAGCAGAAATCGTAACCTGAATATTTAAGTTTCGGTTAAAATTGTTTTGTATGTCGTAATTGGATAAAGTCCGATCATGCAGGCTTTAATTTTCTCCACACATGCAGTTGATAACATCTACTTCAAATAAAATATTGAATAGTGATTTTAAGCTTTATTTGATGAGTTACATCTTAATTAAAACTTCACTGTTTTTCAGGTAAATAAGGCAACAGAAAAAACTGTCATGATTGTAGAATGGAATAACGGAAAAGTTTATCTTGCTGTCCCCACTGACAATACAAACAAACAGATCATGTTCTGCAGAAAACATTTTGGATGTTTAAATGACAAAGAATTTGTTTCTTCAGGCTTGGACATGGCAACAGTCCTAAATGAAAAAGATATTCAAAATCACGACCTAAATTTTGAAATTGCCAGTCTAAAAGGTTCAGTTATTGACAATAGGATAATGGTTTCCAATGACAAACTTCTTGAAGAAATTAATGAAAAATTGCCAAGATATTTAGATCCGTCTAGAAGTCCTGCATTCTAAACTTTTGGAAACTGAGTATGCAGATGTCCGATTTCAGTCAACTTACATATTCTTTCTATATTCTTACATAACGTATTGCATAATTAGCTCACCTGACCCGAAGGGTTATTTAGTCGAATTGTTTACGTTCTTGTTTTCACTAATAACAAAGACTAACAAGAATACTTCGAAGTTCAGAGCGATTTATAGTCAGGCTGTAATATAGCATATTCTAATGCAACACTAGAGTTAACGTCGATTCTAATTGGACCAATTCCAAAATGTCATGGCAACAATTTCACGATTGATGCTCTTGGATGATAACGCAAGCCAGTACGTTACATCAGGTTATTTAAAAATCAATATTTTAATCTACTCTATTTACATTTGCCTTAGAATAGACAGGGAGCCAGTAAACTCAATTTAAGACCATCAAATCAGCGATTGATGTCAGCAAGTATTAAAATACAATAAAATAATATAGTTATTATTATGACTAAAGGGAACAAGGTTATGAGGAAGTATGAGCTAATTTGAGTTTTTGTTTTTTGTTTGTTTGTTTTCATGTTTTCTTTTGATAATAATCTGTATCTTCCACACTTCAGTAACAGATTTGCCTTAACAATCAATTGTTAAGAATTCTGAATCCGTTTTTGTTTGTAAGAATTGATTTGTTTCCATTTGAGTAAATGATACACAGCCTCCTTAACAATCAATTGTTAAGGAAAATGAATTTGTTATTTTTGTTTGTAAGAACTTCTTCACAGTTAAGCAGATGATACACAAATCACCTTAACAATCAATTGTTAAAAAAACTGAATGTGTTGATTTTATTGTTAATTTATATTTTGGCAGTTTGGAATTGTTTAACAATCAATTACTAACAAGTAAGAAGTCATTATTTTTGTATTATATGAATTGATATCTTTTGAAATGAGTACATGATACAGAGTCTCCAATTGTAAACGAATAAGACTTTTTACTTCAGTCTGTTTGTAAGAATTGATCTCTTCATAGTTTAGCAGATGATACAAAGTTACCTTTACTTAACAATCAATTGTTAAGAAATATGAATTTGTTGATTTTGTTAGTAGATAATACAGACTTAACTTTACTTAACAATCAATTGTTAAGAAATATGAATTTGTTGATTTTGTTAGTAGATAATACAGCGTTAACTTTACTTAACAATCAGTTGTTAAGAAATATGAATTTGTTGATTTTGTTTGTAAGACCGAATATCTTTACAGTATTAGTTGTAAAAATATTAATATGTTTAATTCTATATATGAGAACTTATATTATTACGATTAAGTAGATGATACAAAATTATCTCTTGACAATCAATTGTTAAGAAATGTGAATGTTTTGATTTCTTCTTTAGTTTCGTAGATGCTACAGAAACGCGTTAACAATCAATTGTTAGATGATTTATAATCGCCTTAACAATCAGTTGTTAAAAACATGAATGTGTTGATTTCATTAATAAGAACTTATACCTTTCTAATGCAGTATATAATTGTCAATCTCAGTTTGTGAGGATTTATTTTAAAAAATTGTTGAACGTCTGTTTGCTATATTGTAGTTACGCTTTTTTGGTGTTAATAAAGACATAGTGTACCACAGTGTTTTTATTATTGCTTATTTTTCTCGGCTGTTTAATTTTACCAATATAACAATTTGACCACATGGAAATGGTCAAATGCAATTGGAAGCTGTTTGTATTTGATCTGGACATGTTCATATCAGAAGGGGGTCCCAACCAAGGATGTTACTTATTTGGCTGTATGTGACAAACCGAGGTCCATAGCAGAGCTAACATATGGGACCAAAATGAAGAATGAAATTTATTTGACTTTGTGTGACAGACTAATGTTCATATCACGGTTGACGTATGGAAACACAACCAAGAATTAGACTTCTTTGATTGTATATGACAGAGGCTGTCCTTATCAGAGTTCAAATAGAGGACTGCCATGCAGAATGAGACTTATGTGACAGATCGATGTCCATACCAGAGTTCCGACATGGGATCGCAACCAAGAATGAAACTTTTTTGATTGTATGTGACAGACCGATGTCCATATCAGAGCTCAAATGGGGACCACAACCAAGAATGACAATGCTCTGTCACATACAATCAAATAAGTAGCATTCTTGGTTGCCATCTTTATTTGTTCTCCGATATGGACATCATTTTGTCACATACAGTCAAATATGTCTCATTCTTGGTCGCGGTCCCTATTTGAGCTCTGATATGGCCATCAGTCGGTCACATACAGTGATTTAAGTCTAATTCGTGGATGTGGTTTGCTGTTTGAGCTCTGATATGGGCTTTGGTTGGTCACCTGTAGTTAAATAAGTCTCGTTCGTGGTTGAAGGTCCCATTTGAGCTCTGATATGGAGATCGGTTGGTCACATACAGTCAAATACAGCTCAGCAGCCTAGCATATAACTT
>JAOXYI010461602.1:0-15841 GCA_028566495.1 Lithophaga antillarum
TGTTTGTTCTCGTCTTCCTCGTTCCTGATGTTGCCTGTGTCCTCGGATTGTTCCACCTTGAATGCTCCTTCGGTTTTGTCTCGCCTTTCTTACACGGACACGGTTCACACAGTATACGGACACGATCTACACGGTACACGGACACGGTTCATACGGTACACGGACACGGTTCACAAGGTACACGGACGCGGTTCACACGGTACACGATTTTTTGGGAACTTTGAACGGTTCAAGGACTCTAGTATTGATAAATTTGTTCTCGTCCTGAATATAGCTGACATATTGCTCGCTGGACGTCAAACAACAATCAATCAATCAATCAACTGAAACTAGATATCAATATTACAAAGTTTGCTTCAGCTCCTAGCTTCTAATAATCAGAGAAGTAATTAATACTGTAACTTCTTGTTGGAATGAGCCTCATTTCAGTTTTTTTCATAATAGTGACAGTACTGAACTTACTTCAAAAATAATAGTAAGTAATATTTCTTATAATTTATTGATCGCTGTTGACGGAGAGTGTGTAATTGCGGCATTCAAATTGCAAGAGTTGGCTCTTCTGTAGATGACACATTCGAATCTGTTAGCAAAACAAATACCTTGTTGCTTTCAAATACAGTGATAAATCGGTCGTGTGTCTTCGAATATTAACGGATTCTCAACTAAAATTTAAAATTCTCACGAACGAATATTCCAACATAGTCTTTGAAATAACAAGGAAATAGCCTTTTAATGATTTATGAATGGAAACCAGTGTCCACAAAAGGAAGAGGGTGACAGTTTGGGATGCCAGCACCCAGATAGTTTGGGATGCCAGCACCCAGATAGTTTGGGATGCCACCATCTAGACAGTTTAGGATGACAGCATCTAGATAGTTTGGGATGCCAGCATCCAGACAGTTTGGGATGTCAGTACCCAGATAGTTTGTAATGCCATCATCTAGATAGTTTGGGATGCCAGTATGTGGCTAGCATCCAGATAGTTTAGGACACCAGTTTAGGATGCCAGCATCCAATAGTTTGAAAATCTTGCAAATTCCCTACAAAGAAAAACAAAATTATGATAAAAACTCTAAAAAGCCCGATATTGATATATATATATAGCATTTGAGAATTTTAAAATTTGGTTGGGAACCAATTTATTGAAATAAAAACATACAAAACGGACAATTTTTTTCTAAGTGATGGCGCTATTTAATTTGATGGTCAGAAGTCATTTTCCGCCTTTATCTCTATTCTAAAAAATCTACTTTCATTTGATCTTTCCGTCACAAACTTCCAATTAGATGAGTCTCCTTTAATAAAGGATACATGCGTAAAGTTTCTAGATCCATTTTTATTAAATTTAAACAATAATTTGGTTATAATAAATAAGTTCTGAATCAATTAGATATACAAGGACAGAAAATTTTATCTCCTATCAATGCGCAAGCTCCCGGTAAAATCAAATTATGTTATTGAGGAACCATTAACGATACAAATGTGATGTGACGCACTGCAAACCTATCAGTTTCAACGTACGCTGATCGTAGTGATGTTTTTGAATATAAAACTAAGAGTAAAATAAAATGTCATACTCATTCCTATCTTGCCAATACTTATTCAAGTAGTAAAGTAAATTCTGAATTAATGCGTCCACTTATCAATGCGAATCCCCGACCCTTGACAAAAATGCGAGTTTTTATTAATGCGAGTACTGGAGTTGGGCCAAAAAATTTTCAAACTTAAATGTATCTATTTCCTTTATCAGTTTCTATGACTTCCGTTCCATAACTATAATTTCACATTCAATATCTTTGAAAGTTTGACAAAATATTTCAAATTACATGATACAGATCAAGTTCGATTTAGCTTTTGTCGTTCTTGAGTTATGGCCCTTTAGATTTGGAAAAAAAATACACTATTCATGGTGTCCATTTAATAACATTAATTTCATATGTTCAGTTCTTTTGAAAATTTTATGTAATGTTACAAATACTGAAATACAAGTTATTTTCGATTTAAACGGATTCGATTTTATTGTTCTGGAATCGAAGCCTTTGAAATTTCGAAAAATGACATATCTTATGCTTCCGTTCGATAATGATATATATTCATGTGGTGACTGGTTACATTATTAACAGGTTTTGCTTCATTGTTCTGGAATTATGGTCCTTGAAATGTTACAAAAAACAGTTCCTGTGGTTTACATTTAATAACATTGTTTCATATAACAAATTCCATTCCACTGCAGGTCATTTTTTTTAAATCTCCTATAAATAACGATTGGAGGATAACATGAAAAAAAATCTGAATAATTTCCCGATGCTTTATATTTCGTCTGTCTGTGTTGACAAGTATACATGTCATTTACAAATATTATTCTCCTACAAATTTTGTTTTTCCTATTTCCCTTGTGGAGCCGTTGCATTAGCTCGTCGGCGAAATAACAAAAGACGTTTTTAGATTGAATAGCGAATTTGAAAAATTTTGATGTCATTAGTTAAATTGGCGGGTTCCTTCTCATAAGGATTTCGAATTACTGGGATCGTAAGATTCATTGTTAAAGTACCACCGTAAATACACTAGTCATTTATTTGCGATATCGTTTGCGCCAGGAATAAAGGACGATCTACGACTGGACTTTTCTGTTTTTGTTTTTGTTTTTGGGGTTTGTTTTTTTTTGTTTGACGCAAGTAGGACAAAATACGAATTAACAAAGTCCTTTACAGGATGCCTTTTTGATCACGGCCTTCTATTTTACTTTCTTTCGTCACACATTGCCGTATCTTTCGTGGATCGGGATAGCGTAGTGCACAACCGTGTTCTTCGTCACTGCATTTGGAATAAATAACGCCTCAAATTCGTGCACGCAGTTGTCGATGGCGCAACGGATACAGATTCGTACGGATCGACCGATTCTTGAACGCATTCATTGCAATGCCAACGACGTAACAGGATGTTCAATCCTTCGAGTCCAACAGCTAACATTACTTCTTCGAATTCATGTTATCGTATTGGTCTTAAGAATAGAAGTAGCATATTAAGTAATCGAGAGTGATGATTGCTTTTCAGGCAGCAGCACAACCGTTTGTATAGTTTGCTTGTTCATCTGTTTCAACGAATTTCATTTCGTGACGTCCAGAAATGGAATACGAGAATAAAGTTCGTCCTTCTCGTACGGTCGCGCGTATTCAACATTTGTGTGCTGTTTAAAAAATGCATACGTCCTCTTTGTATCGTCTCTGTAATTTTAAAGCCAACGTACAGTTCAGTTGAAACCAAATTAAAAATAATGTCATGACCTTTGCGGGAATTCGACATTTTTTCTTGCTTGAATTGTTTCAACATGGAACACATCGACTCAATGCAATTGAACTAATTATAATTAATATTTTTTACCGCCAAGACGTTCAGTTCGTCGTAAATCGTCCACCATCGTGGATTTTCCCGTGTCATTGATAATGGTTATTTTTATGTATTTTGGATTCATTTGTATTTATTTATTCGGTCGTCAGATCAAACACTGTTAATTCGTCTTTATGTTCCCAATATGTTGACAGAATTCTTATCTTCCAAATCTGTGCAGTGATTGTTGTGGATGTAATATACGTAAGTTCTTGCCATGTTGCTTTGAGGATTAACACGTTATCATTCTTGTGAATCGTTTGAAGATTGAAGTGATTCTGTGTGAAGTTCTAAATCGCACGGATCAAGTACTTCACTTGAGCTTTCCTCAAAAACACACGTCCATGTTGCTTTCCTTTTCCAGACTGACCGCTTCTTTTTATCCAAAATACAAGAATCTCATCGAAACATCAAGATCAGAAAATGCTAACATATTATGAAATACACAAGTGACTTGCGAATACCTAACGCACCACGTAAATCCCCCTCAATCCTTGACTTCATATGATACTAAAAGATGATGAAACATACATAGGCTTATGGAAAAATCTTAGTTCAGTAGACTAAAGTGAGAACTAGAAAGAGGAAGGAGCTGAGAGGCAGATGGTGGGAGATATTTACCTTCTCCTTACTTGCTTTGATTCCTGAAAATTGCCATCTCTTCAAATATTAAGAATTAGATTTTACGTTATGATATTTCGTATTCTTGATTTTTATATATTTTCAATTAGAACGCATGAATTTTCGAGTGAAAATGGTAGATTTATCCGAGATATTCTTGACTTTTAAGATCATTTCCGAATATCGTTTGGCAAAGAAAATATCTATATAATTACTATCGTGAAAATTATGTGAAAGAAACGAAGTGGGATTTTCAATTTTGCTCCATTACAACACATACGTGCGAATCTTAGCCCCGACATGACAGGTGTTGATGGAAGGCTACGTTATCGTATCTAGTATACCTCGACCAAGCAGGGATCGTTTGGGACATATTCGACCTGGTCACAGAAGAAATCGACCAAGAGAAGAAAAAAGAATAAAATTTCCGGTGCCGACGATTTTAAAAACTAGTATTCGGATGAGCCTTTGTACAAGGAGATAATGAAAACCATCGAACAGTGCAAAATTGCGTATCGTATGTCGAACGAAGAGGCTGTTAAACCATCAGATTCGCGTGTGAAGAAGAGAATGAAATCAACAATTTTTATATGGTTCTATTTGAAAACTCCCAACTTCGAGTATCTAATTTATAATTAGAAGTACATGTAATAAGAGTACGTGTACTATAAAACTGGATTAGTGTTGATTTGGGTACCATTTTCTTGTCCATAAATGCACAATCCCGTCAAAAATTCGAGGAATAACATCTAATATGCAGTATAGTACTGGCAAATATATTTTTTTTATTTTAAACAACATGACATGTTTTCAAGTATTAAAACAGTTTGCAAGTAACTATGGATTGTAATACTGCAATACTTAATATATGTACGTAATGTAACGATGAAATTATATATATTGACGTTCATAACGCGTAGATAATTTCTTTTGATATAACTTCTCAAACAGTCATGTCCGATGTTTCTATCTTCAAATTTGTATAAATATTTAAATTTATAATAACATTATCAAAGAAGGAGATTCTTTGAAACCACATGTCAGTCTTCTCGTCTTTTTATAATTTCAAAATTAAAATCGTCTCGTTTGTCATAGATTCTTGTACTGAGATGACCACTGGTGTCAAATTCAAGGTAAATGTCTAAAAATGAGGCGGAGGAGGCTGTATCTGTGGTCTCTTTATTTCTGGAGGATATATTAATGGAATCCAATCAGACAAGTTTGGATTGTTGGTGGAGAGAACATCATCAATATATGTGAATGTGAAATTAAATGATCTATTATATTGCTGGGTCATCTAAATGTTCTACAAAGCCTCTTTCCAAACTTTAAACTTTGATTGTAACTGCAGTTGAAAAGGGCTCCAGAAGTACTGTGATAACGTTTACACAAGAAGCGACTTATGCATGAAACATTGATCCCTTTCATTCTGCAGGAGCTTTAAAACTTTTGATTTCTCTACCCTTTACACCACAGTTCCTTATTATAAACTAAACATTTTGCCTAGAAAAATTCAGTAATGTTTTTTTTTTCAAAACGATAGTGAAAGGAGATGCAAATAACTGGTCTCAGGTAAAGAAAACGGTTACTTCGTCAAGAAATATACTGTCTCTAACAAAAATACTCTGAAGTGGACATTTTTAGGATGCTGGACTTTTTGATAGACAATATCTTTGTTGAGTTTGATGAACCTGTCTTCCAGCAGACAATCGATTATCCAGTGGGACTATCTGTTTTTTTTTAAATTTCATCTTCCTTTACATAAATGATGTCTTGTCATTGAATAACTGTTGTTTTAATGACAATTTACATCTTATCTATCACAATAATCTTGAAATTAAGAACACCACAGATACACCTACGTCTGCATCTTACTTAGGCTTATACCTATCGATAGAGAACGGAAGACGATTAAAATTAAAACCAGACGACTTTGATTTTCCCATTTTGAACTTTTCTTTTCTGAGAAGCAATATACCAGCGTCACGGGCATATTGAGTCTATATTTCACAACTGATCTGCTACTCTATGGGTTAAAAAATACAAAAATCATATATATTTGGCGAAAATTGAAATTTGGCCCCTTATATTCGAAAACGATAATACTAATGTTAATTCATCGGCATACTACTGAAAGCTCTTGCCTCAATAAAACAAACTACATCAAAATTGACGAAAATAACCCATTGAAAGAATCAGTCTTCGAGAATAAAAGTTAGAAGCCAGTCGACGACGTCGAAAGACCCATACCATAATATGTCCGCAATTTTTTGTGGCCGTATAAAAATAATTGGTTATGTATTACTTGTATTGTAAAATTGAAACAGTAATTCGAATGCAGGATGTATGGCTGATTATCTATATATTCCCGCTTGTAGTCGTTTTAAATTGGGTAAATTAGGGATGGCTTGGTAGATGGAAAATAGGAAAGAACTCTAATATACGTAAACCATAGATATGTATTGTTCAACATGAAAGAGTTTAAATACCACTAATTAGCACGACGTTTAAATTAATTTCGATAGATCTATCTGCATTCAGTAGTGTTATGTTTACATGTAACTATGTGTGATAATAGTTAATCTGTAGTTAATACATGATATTATTTTGTGACACTTTAGCATAATCTTTCGTAATACAAAGACGAGAGAAAAATAAGGGTAAGCTATTCAAGTTTTTATTTGACACATAGTTTTTGTTAATACAATATAGTTAATTTACTATTCGAGAAGATATTTTTGAGAAATTGGTTTGCAGATTTAGTATGATTTCACTGCATGATATTCTAGTAAATCATTAATAATTTGAACCATTTTCCAGTATGCACTGGGAGGTGTAATGATTTCTATAACTGGACGAAAAAGTCGTTACATCAGACACCAATATTCAGCGTCTGTGCTATATGATGACTTCATATTGACAGCGAGCTTTTTTGACGCTGACATAACATAATTACACAACGTTCAGCCAATTATGGTTGTCGCCGTTGAACTGTTGGTAAAAATAGCTCACTTTAAGAAACAGATTCAACGTTATATTTTAAACTTAATTTTGACTTTTCTTTCAAAGATTAGAGTGACATCGTTGACGTCAATGCTGCACTCTATTTCCAACACTGACATATGCTACGTTTAGACGTATCCATTTTCAACAAGTTTTAGCTTAAATGTTTTAATTTGACGTTTCAGAAACGGATTTGTGTTCCGACGTCAAGGATTTTTATCATTTGGTGTGTATAACCAAAACGCTATTATCTGATCTTCCCAAATATCTTCAACAAAATGTTTGAATAATTATTTCATGTCTCGGATATTCAAAACGTTTTCCTGGGTTGGGATAAATGAGATAGTAGTGTTCATAGATAGGCCTACATTATTTGATACTTTATTTCTCAATTGTTAGTCAACCAACTTCTGGCTCCTATAACGGGTGTATCATTTTGCCGATTGAATTTTTATTTGTGTGAAAAGAATTTAGAAAAAACAACAAAAATCCTGCTCGAGTTACTGTAGATCAAAAATGTTACCGTACCCAAAAGTCTGACAAGATTAAGTCAATTTTAAGTTATTTTCAGTAGATTTCAAACGTTTTTTTGCCTGTTCAAATATGAAATAAGTACGCGTTCAAATAATTTCAAGTTCATTTAAGCCATACTGATTGCAATCATTTTTGTATAAATTTCTTTTTTTAATTTCTAGATCTGAATTTTGATTCTTCAAAGGATTTTTTCAACATAATAATGCTACGATCTATATCAATAGACAATTTTGTACATTTTCTGGAACCACAGAGATTAATATTTGAAGATGGTGCAAACTTCATAATTGGAGCAAATTCTACTGGAAAATCTGCAATTTTGGAATTAATCCGAAGATGCTTATCTAATGATATTAATACGACTACTTCCTCTATCCGAAACGAAAATAAATTGGCTTATGTTGTCTGCCACTTCATGATTTCTGAAAATTACCCTCCATTAGCAAACAGCACAGAAAAACCAAAAGAAGTCATTGCATGCCTTTTTGTTGAAAAATCAAATGGAATTCCGTCTCATGATGACACTGGTGTAAAGAAGAAAAGAGAAAAATATTACTCTTATAAAGTTATTTGCACAATGACTCATGACAATTTACGTCAAGTATTCGTTCAACAATATTCAGGCTTTTATGGTTGTAATGCAGAAGAACTTAAGTTAGAAGCTAGCAAGGCGATTAGGCTTGAACAATTGCAGGACTTTACGTCCAATATTATAAATCAACCAAATGTCGACAAAGATATACAAAAGTTTTACTTGCAAATACGAGATAAGTTTTCTACCACAGAAGATCAAAAATGCGGTGAAACAATCAAAAAAATTTATGAATTGCTAGATAGAGGTTATGTTGGAGTATTGCCCATGCGATCAATTGGACCTTTACAGTGGACAAGAAGTTCAGATAATCAACATGTTAAAAGACAAGAGAACTACAATAAAGCTTGCAGTCGCGCAGAAATCTTAACGGACCTGCTAGAAAGCAAAGAAGTATGCGAAGCCAAGGAAAAAGAATATCACCAGAACCTAGTTTCTCCCTACAAATTTAAGAAAACTTCATCTGGCATTGAAGTTCAAAACACAGAAAAGAATGACGTAGACACAAAACCGCTTTTGAAAACACCAGAAGGTATATTGGAAGCGAAACAATTGTCATTAATTCTCGCAAACAAAGAGTATGCTACTATTACATATGAGGAACCAGATCGCGGGATGCATCCACATATGATAAAGAAAATGCGCGATCTGGTTTTAAGGAATGTCACCGGGAAAACCGTCATAATTATTTCCCATCATCCATCTATTATCGACCAATGGTCCATGACAAGAACCTATATTTGTTCTAAAAGCATGAATTCTACCGAAATAAGTCATCACGTTTGTAAAGTGCCAAGTGGATTCAATAGGTATGGACGACTCCACGAGATGAAATGTCTGCTTTTTTCACCGCGAATTCTTTTTGTAGAAGGTCTTACAGATAAAATAATTTTTGAAGCTATTTTCAGCTTACTGATAAACGATAAACGTATAGAAAAAGAGAAAGCTATTTCATTACAGTTTAAACATTATTTGTTAGAAACCGACGTACTTCAACTTTCGTCTCCAGATGAAGGTCCATTAAACAGCAAATTTTGCAAAAAATTAAACAAAGAAAATTTTATTTTATACGATTTTGACAAATTGACCAATACAACGAAATCAAAAGAGAGGAACAAATTTAGAGTAAGCGGAGAAAAGATAGGTTTTGATTACGACAAAACTTTTGAAGACAGGCGGCAATTTATGGATAAAAAAAATACATCTGAATTTGAACTGGCTTGCGAAAAGGGAAACATCTTTTGTTGGAAAACGGGCGCAATCGAGAAACGAATAATTGAGGTATTATATCATTGCAATGACTCTGGGATTCTTGGGTCAATTTCTGCAATAGCAAAAATAAAGAGAAAGGATAAATCAGACGACCAGACTACAAACAAACTAGGTATAACGGGAAAGGACCAGGCAGATGAAAGGGCGAAGCGTGACGCTGTTGATCGTTTTTCACACTGCAAAACAGAAGGTGATAAGGAAGGACAGAACAAAGAAGAGAAAATAATTATAGGAAAATTGAAAAATAATTTGAGTTATGCTGATTCACGGGACATTGAAAATGTAGCCAAGGGCCTTCTACTTTACTCAGATGAAGTAAATCGCTTTGTAGAATTCTTAAAAACAAAATTAGCGCAGAGTAAGAAACGGAAAATTAGTTTACAAGAAGGTGCAAGTATTTCTGAAAAAAGGCTAAAGCAGCTCAAAGAAAAGCAAGAAAAAGATTTAGAAATGCAAGTCGATGAGTCAGGAAAACTGGAAACACTTGCTGATAAAGAAGCCATTGGCTCTGGACAAGAGAGTACAGGACTAACTCCAGATATAGGTGCTTTGTCCTTTCCAAAATTGAATTGATACCGATATACAATTAAAGTATTGTTTATGTAGATTTATTACTAGTAACTGTATCTTAAATACTGTAATTCTATTATTCTCATGAGTTGTTTAAGCGAATTTTGCTCGCATTGTATAATTTTTCGCGATATATTTTCTACATACTCTGGATTTGTTATCGCATTAATATGTTACATTCCTAAATTATGGATACAATTATTATAATTTTTTATCAATAATTCCTTTGTGCGTATTACAATCAATTCTTTTTTTAAAATATACGACATTGTATTTAGTTAACTGAGATTATGATTTAGATCAGTCATGTGATATGTACATATAAAACATGCAATAAATAATTGCTGAATTATTACCTAAAACTTTTGAAATGACCAAGATGGTCCATGACGATATAGTCAGCTTTCTTTAACTTTTTCAAGTGTTAATTATTTAGTGCTTAATTGATCTGCTGGAAGAAATACGGATGCATTATGCCTCATCTGAAACCAGATTCATTGTCCTTTCTCGTACGTTTTCAAAGGGGAAGCAGCTACAAACAAAGGTGAACATTTCGGATTGCAGTGAAATACCACGGAATGATAAAATAAAAACAAAACACAGTTTAGATATAGCAACATTATTACAATCAAACATAAAACCTATTGATTGGGCGACATGTTCTCCCTCAGAATCTGCGGGAGAGACAAAATAAATTCCTTAGTGATAGACTTACTCGTACTTAGGGAGAAACCATTATATCTGTCTAGGGGATGAGGGGGCTACAAGAATGTGTTTTTTTTAAATATAGGCCAAGAAGAAACATAATAATTACCACTGGATATGAGTATCTTATGCGTGATTGTCACCTTAATGCAAACCATATATAAAAAAACTTACAAGAATGTTATGGTAGAAAATAATCCGGACTGGTTCCAAACTTTTATGCCGAAATGATTAGAATCAAAATTTTCTTAAAGTCCCCCATCCCCGACCAAAAAATCATGTCTTTTCTCCCTAAACGCCCATAAAATATCAATAGCGACATAAGGTGCTCCACAGAATAGTAATAAAATACAGGATTATAAGTCTTTCTTTATTAGTTTAATACGGTATAAAAATAGCAACTTATGTTTAAATATTTCGACAGTAATTATTTACAAAGCCCATATAGAACTTAAATACGAGAGAATACACAACACTACATGTAGTTATAGTTACCTTATATACTTATGTAATTAATACAAACATACGGTATACGTACTGCATAGATTATACAATCATGTGCACAAAGGAATAATTCACAATGAACAAATACATTCTTTCAAATGCCTTTTAATATATATATGAGTTGAAAACATTTAATGTTTACATGCAGCTTTGGATTGCAATACTATAAACAGATGTTAATCTGTCCGAAAAGCAATTTAAATTCGGCGTGAGACAATACTGCTATTGTTATCAAAAATTAAATAGCAACGCAAATCGTCTTTAAATGTTTATTTAAGTAAAATTTATATAGAATTTGACTTTTTTTTTCTTTTCTTTTTTTTTCCTTAATCATAACAATCATGAAATTTTCATCTTTTATTTCTATTCAGTTACCTCTATTTAAAATTTGACAGATCAGACTTGGTACTGATTATTCTATGAAACTGTGACGTGTTACAACATATTTACCTGTGAGGTTTTACAATCAACTTTTTATAAAAGAAACTATTGAATTGAAATTATTATATTTCAAATAAAAGAAGACAAATTATTAATTGTGCAAAATGGATATGTTTTAAAAGAATTCAAAATAATTATCTACAAAATAAGATACCATGGTTCCTTGAGTTTTTAACTTTTAACGCATTTTTGAAAATTTATATGTTTGATTTTTATTTTTCTACATTAGTGGGTAAATACATTTTAGACTTTTTCAGACAATTAGTGATATCGTCTTCTTTCGAATTTTAATTGAAAAGTAGTTTAACCAATACTTTATTTTGTAAGTCAAGCAAAGTATACAGCAGAAAAATCAGTACAATGAAAGTTTATGACGTTTGCTAATAAGTTACGAGATCCGTCTCCCTGATAAGTATATCTAGCACAACAGTGTAAAAGAAAATGACCCCAAAATGGAAACATACCAATTTATAATTTAAAATCATCCAAACCCACACATGATCCAAATAGTTCTAGACCCGTGCTTCTGCCCTATTTCTGGTAAATTACCATGGGACCGGCTTCATCAGTGGCTATCCCTATACTGTTTATCAAAACTCTTGTATTTATTAATGCTATTTTGGAACATACACCGGGATTGATCGTTTCCCCATTTAGGGACTAAGTTAATATTTTTTTGTATTATATGCACTGCTTTCCCATCAAGGCTACCTTTTTCTATTTTATGGTTTCAAGATTTATCACATCTGGTTAACTTTTCTTGTAAAATTTTATGTCTGCTATAAGCTATCATGGGTTTATCGCTAAAGATACTCGAACACTCTCTGTTTTCTTTTATGAAATTCCAATCTTTTTAGCTATTTTAGGGCAGGATTGTATTTAGTTATCAGGACTGAGGATATTTTGTTGTTTTTTTACGTTTTCAATCAGTAAATTCTCTCTAGTTAAATTTGCAGTATTTCTAATGATTTTGTCAATTTCAGAAACACTATAGTTTCTTTGTAAAAGCTTTCTTTTAAAAAATTACACCATTTTTGTTCTTTCAGTTTCGTCACTTCTATTCCTTGTGTGGCGAATGGTCTCACCCTTTATGAAACCTTTGAATACACTTTTAGGGTGACAACTAGTTCTGTCCAAATATTGAAAAGTTTCAGTTTCCTTAATGAAGGTTTTTAAATCTAGTATTCCAGTTGATTGAAATCTATTACTCTTGTATACTAAATTATCCAAAAAAGCGGAAATTTCGTAAGTGAATTTAAGGTGTCTGTGGACGTTATTAGCTAAATGGAAAAATTCCTGCATTTCATCGATTTTTCCGTTATAAAGTATGAACCCATCGTCTCTATATCTAGCGCAAAACACTATATTTCTATATGGAAAGCTTTCCAAAATATTTTCTAAAATTTCAAACATCGTTATATCGGCTAAATCAGCCGAAGCTGCGCCACCAATAGGGACACCAATGTTTTGCTTGTAGATTTTACCATTAAAGGTGAATTCATTATTTCTTAATATTATCTCAAGTAGTCTGAGTAATTCGCTCTTTGGGGGTACTGTATTCGATTCTGCATCAACTGATTCTGAAGCTCTATCGACAGCTGCAAGAATTTCATTACTTTCAAAGTTATTATACATGTTACTGCCATCAAATACCGTCAATAGAACTTCAGGAGAAACTCTAAGGTTTTCAATCTTCCTAATGAAATGTTTAGTGTCACGTATTATGTGTATTGTTTTTCTACAAGTGGCAATATTATACGATCGATAAAATGACCAAGATTATGTAAGGGAGAACCACACAATTAAACTATAGGTCTCTCTGGAATAGTATTGTCGAGTTTGGGGGGTTGAGAACTTGGTAGCAGAACTCAAATATCTGTTTGAGTGCGTGGCAACAGTACTCGACTTACTGTTGGTAGCACAGCCTTACCGTTGGTAATACAGCCGAGAGGTTGTTCTAAATCACCATTGGTAGCATGGTCAGAACTAAAGAAAGGCACTGGCATAACATTTACAATAAGGTTTATATAAATTTCAACAATAACAATTTATTATAGTCAAACAAAATATAATAAATAAATGCCCCAGAGCGATAAAACTGTACAGGGACCCTCCCCGTAGCGTCAGGCAGAAAATGTAAACATCGTAGTAAATTAGTAAAAAGACGTAGGTCACAGGTCAAAATACTATGAATATATCACAGGAAACGTACTCAGGCACACATAGTTATCCTGGTAACGGATGTTGAAAGGCTGCTGGTGGATCGCTCTGGTAAATAGAATGCAGGGTTAAAGAGAACAAATGCCCTGGTCACGGGTACACAACCTTAATAATTCGTCTGCTACGCATGCTTTTTATATGGTTTGTTGACCCGTGTGTGTCGCGACACAGAATTGGCTAATGCTAACCATATGCAGTTCACTAGGTCAGGTCAATGTGAAAAGTCACATGCTTTTGGTAATTGGTACATGCGCAAAGGAAATCTCTATGACGGGAAATGGCGGAAAGTACAAAACACAGTCATCAGTTCAGTTTTTAGTTTCGAACAAATTTGACATTTTCGGGCTTACGTACATAACCCAAATGACGAAATATTGCAATAAACTGAAGTTTGATCGCATTTTAGGGGTTAATCGATGTTTATTATTATTATTATTATTATTTATTTATTTATTTATTTATTTAATCGAAAGGATATTGAATTTTGCGATTAGTTGAAATTAAATTTTCAGGGTTAGTCGACAGTCAAATCATAATGCGACTATCCCCGAAATTTCCAGGATAAGCGATTTTGGGAGGCAGTAGTACCACACATGCCCCGTCGTCAGTCACTCCATGATGTTTCTCGCAGTCTGTTCGTCATATACAGTAACGTTACAAAAATTATTGGTCAGTATTATAATTTCAATTCTTAAACAACAGGTACTCACAAATTAATACCCCCAGCGCCCCACTAAACCTATTTATTTTCATTTGGAGGATTTCAAATCCTAAAAAATATATTGTGCAAAACTAAACTGCATACTTTAAGACGTTTTGAAGTTTAATGGAATTTTGTACAATGGTTAAGGAAGCACTGGATACAACATGGGACTCCTTTGCCTATATATGTGAAATGTCTGTCTCCCATTTTTCCGGAAAGTTTTCAATTATGCATAACTACACCTCATACCGACGAATGTGTTGAAGTTTTGTTAAATACATGTAGTAGTTATGGAGGAGTAGTGGATACAATATGGCACCCCCTCACCTACAGCCTAAGTACATGAAAAAAATGGATATTTTCTATAAAATTTTGAATTATGAAAAAATTAAATACAATATGGCACCCCCTCACACAAGTACACTTCATACTGTAGACTGTGTTAAAGTTTCTTGAAATTCCATGAAGCGGTTAAGGAGGACAAGGATACAACATGGTGACCCCCTAAACCAGAGCGTAAGTATATGTAATATGGCTGTTTTCTGGAAAATTTTCTTAATGAGAAAAATTAAATATATGGTGCACAACTCATACTGTAGGATGTGTTAAATTTTTGTGAAATTCCATAGTGGTTAAGGAGGTGTTTTGGATACAATATGGGACCCCCCCCCAACCTACAGCCTAAGTACATGTAAAATGGCTATTTTCTGTAGAATTTTGAATTAGGAAAAAAAAAATTAATATATTGTGCACAACTACAATTCATACTGAATTCTTGAAATTCCATGAAGCGGTTAAGTGAAGTAGTGGATACAAAAAGGTGACGGACAGACAGACGGATAGACGGACAAACGGAAGACATGATCACTATATACCGCCCGCTTTCGCAGGGGTATAAAAATGACATTTCATTAGTTTCCATGTACTAACGAAATATTTTTTTCCAGATTTTCAATGTATTTTATTTCAGCGAAATTGGCTAGTACTTCATTTAAGAACAATGATGTAGTCACATAATATGACGACAGATATCTATATCTAAATATTTGTTCTGTTTTATATTAATTTTAGTGCGTAATATATTTCAGTCAATCTCCGATGACGGATATTTACTATATATATTGTTAGTAATTAGTAGTACAAAACAAGGGTTAACACACAAATATGTCTCGCCTGCCTCCACATGTCGTATGGGGAAACATAAATCTAAGAAAATGAGGTCAATGTCAGGTGACAGGTACCTGACTGACATGTACACCTCAGGTAAAAGGCATATACCAAATATCATT
>JAOXYI010462707.1:0-15838 GCA_028566495.1 Lithophaga antillarum
AGAACTTGTTTCATCAAGGAAAGCACCACAGAACCATCAGTCTAAATGCACATTACATGGTAATATTCAAGAATCCAAGCGATTTATCCCAGATCTTAGCCATGGCACATCAGATGTTTCCAAAGAAGACGGAGTACTTTTTGGATGCCTATTCCGCAGCCACTGCCGAACCAGACGGCTATCTACTGGTTGACATGAAACAACAGACATCGGACCGACTCAGACTGAGAAGTCACATCTTTCCGGGCGAAGTACAGCGAGCCTACGTTGATCAATGAGGGGTAGATTCGAAATCAAGTGTGAATATGTTTTCATAGACAGAGACAATGCGGCTTCTCATAAAATCTTTTCACCAATGATGAAATAATAAAGTATTTGTACAAAGAAACGTGAAATTGTGATCTATCTTGCACTGTCAACGCCGTAGCTACCAGCAGCGCCACAATCCCCAGCCCCACCACCACCACTGCCACCATCACCACCGCCGCCACCAGCACCACCACCACCACCACGGCCACCACCATCACCACCACCACCGCTTCGCCACCACTATTTCTCCTGAAGCCCTTAATGAGCCCTCTTTCACCTCCTCGACCCCTCTCCCGTCGCCACCACCACCACCACCATTCCGCCACCACTCTTTCATCTCCGCAAGACCTCCCTGAGTCATCTTTCACCTCCTCGACCCCTCTCCCGCCGTCACCACCACCGCCACCACCACCACCACCACAATTTCCACCATCACCACTCCTCCACCACTAGCGTCACCTCCACCACCACTCTTTCACCTCCTCAAGACCTCCCTGAGCTCTCTTTTCGCCTCTTTCACCTCCTCAATCCCTCCTCGAAACCTCTTCATGCCCTCTTTCACCTCCTCAAACCCTCCCTGATGCCTCCTCTAGCCCTCTTTTACCTCCTCAGACCCTTCCTGAGCCCTCCTCATGCCCTCTTTCACCACCTCGAACCCTCCTCTATCCCTCCTCATGCACGCTTTCACCTCCTCGAGCCCTTTCCGAGCCCTCCTATGACCATCTTGTGAATCTGGACGCCTTTTATTTCTCCCAACCCTTACTGAGACTTTGTTTTCTCACTGAAAGGAAATGTCATAGATACCAGCATCACCTCCATATATTACAAAAGTTAAGGATACACTAGAAAACCACCGAAGAGTTACCTCCCCTTTTGGTAGACCGCATCACTGCATCAGACCAGACCAGAAAAAACGGTCGGCTGATAACAGAGCGAAAAACAACAAAGACATTTGAATCTAACCGTTCAAAATGGCGGAAACGAGCTTACTTCCGGTGGCGATACCCCTCCATCGACGCCTTCCCTACATGATATAATCAGAATCGTAATAAAACTTGGCTTACGGACCAAATAGAAGGTGAAAACTCCGAAAAATCTCGAAAAATCCCGAAAAAACCATCAAAATCGTAGGAAAAGACTAAGTTCCGGTGGTGATAACCCTATCGCATAAGCCAAACCACTCCACTGACGCGTTCCCTAAGAGATATAATCAAACCGGGAACAATAATTCGTGGTACATACCGAATATGAGGAGAAAACAGCGAAAAATCCAGGAAAAATCCATCAAAATCGCGGGAAAAAATTACTTCCGGTTGTGCATGCGCAACTAATACTTAAAAAATGACGGACACCCTCCCTTCCGATCCGGAACGAGTTGCAACCCCAACACCACGCGAGATTCTGGTACAAGTGGTTGTTATAGAACCAAACTTAAGAACAGGGGGCATTCGCGTTCGCGCATGAGCATTGACCCCATTTCCGGTCAATTCTCTTTCGGTCACTTTCGGGGACATTTCCGGTTCCGGTGACGCCATTTCCGGTGACGTCACTTCCGGGTCGGACAATCCACCAATCCACCAGAAAAATACTAGGTCAACGGTGCACCCCTGCTACTCGTTCATCCAAGGACCTTCCCTCAAAGTATGAATCAATTGCTCAGCAGTTCTTGAGGAGAAGATAAGAATATGAAGATTTAGCGAGAGACGAAAAACCTATAAACATAATGCTCTTGCAACACCTTACGTGGGCTTAGTCTACGTAAGGTTTAACATTTAGAAAAGTCGTTTGGAGGTTCACAAGCAGTAATTACCAAAAGTATTTAAGGTGCATTCGATTTGAAGTTTGTTCTGTGCGTTAGATAAACTTTTGTGAATGATTTAAATATTTTCGAAGTAATATTACGTCTTTTTTTTAATTACTATTGACTACAGCTTTATGATAATGTTCTTTTTGATTGAATCCACTTTGTTTTAAGTCCTTCCTACGGATTTTCGTTTATGAAAACGCGCAACGAACAGTACAAGAGCGCGCAACTAACGGTACACCAGTTGACGATGGTATCTGCAACGAACGGTACAGGTAAACATTTGGTATCCACCTCGAATAAACTACTTACCCGACTTTTTAAGAAACTCTTTTACCCAATTTTTTACACAGGTTAGTCTAGAATGCATCTCTGTATCCAAGGATATGAGTGTTTATTTAAATAAGTTAATTCTATAAGAAGTGCAAGAAATTGACGTGCGGTTTTGGAAAATCTAGTAATTAAACGGATAGAAGTAATTTCTGAAAGAACTGTACGTTAGATACTAATATCCCTTTACTGATCAGCCCTAATATTGCACAAATACTGTGTGATTTATGACATATAAGCTGTTTTTCCTATTCGTGTTTGATGTTTGTTCGCTTCAGAACGCAACAACTTCCGGAATGAACTTATGGCGGTTATACCCCGTGAAAACGTTGACTTCATTATATTTAAAGTGTCTTTTTCCCCGTCTTTTTCCTGCCTGACGCAGGTTAGTGCCAGAGAAAAAATGTGCTGTAATATCGAGTTCTATTAAAGATTTACCTCGTTATTACGCGTGTTATTAAAAATTCATCTCATTATTTCGAGTTATAATAAAAAATTATCTCGTTATTACAGGTTCTATAAAAAGGTTTGTATAGTTATTTCGAATATTATAAAAAATATCTCATGATTTCGAGTTCTATAAAAAAAATTTATCTTATTATAAGTTCTATAGAAAATTATCTCGGTCTGCAAAAAATACTTATATCGTAATTACGAGTTGTTTTTAACAGCATTTGCGTCGTAACACACGTCCTATTTCAAGTCTGATTTGAAGTTATCATTTCTGTATAGTAGTAATGATCGGTCCAAGCAAAGCATTCAAACTCGGTTCATACAAAATTGTATAAAGTTATTTCCCCAATTTCGCTTCGAAAATGCAGCGTTCAGAGCTTTACAACTTTTACTTTAATCTCGGTCTCAGATACACGTATGTGTTGTACTCGTTTGTGCAAATACATAAAATTTGTATCAGTTTGAGTTCTTGGTCGATTAGGCTTATACAGAAGACAAAATTATACAGATCTTCTAGAAATTACTAAATTTATTGAAGAACAAACAAGCAGTTCGGGTTACTAGCAGGGTATAATCGTTTTCATTCTAAGAGAAAACAAGAATCACAATTAAAATCTTTGTAATCCGTGTTACTTTTTCTTCGTTACTTTTTTCTTCTTTCATTCATTTATCTGTAGTATTGTTATAAAACACAACTGGGTGAGACTGATATCAATAGAATTTCCCGTGAACATGCCATGGTTTTTACTACTGATAAACTGTTTCTTCGCAGTAATTTGTGTGTGTTACGTAAATCTAAACTAAAATGAAAACAAACTTTCCAAATTTTCTTTGACGGTATTTTTAGCTCACCTGACACGAAGGGTAATGTGAGCTATTGCCATCACTTAGCGCCCGTCGTCGTCGCCCGGCGTCCGTCGTTAGCTTTTAACATTACAATCTTCTCATCAGAAACCACTAAACCAAATGGAAGCAAACTTGGCAGGAATGTGCATGAGAAAGTCTTCTATAAAAAGTATGTTTTTCGTTCGGATCGGAAATTCAACATGGCGGCGAGGGCCAATAATGTGTTTTAATTTCCTGAAATTTCAAAGATCTTGTTGTCAGACACTACACAGCAGATGGAATTGTTTATTATGTGAAAGATCTTTATGTGGTTCTCTACTAAAATTATGTTTTTGGTGCAGATCCGAAATCCAAGAAGGCCACCACCGCGCGACGAAGTTAAACATTGGACCCTATGGGAAATACCTTCAAAGATCTTCTTGTCAGAAACCACACAGCCGATGAAAATGTTTTATGATGTGAAAGATTCTTGTGTGGTCTTCTACCAAAATTATGTTTTTGGTGCAGATCCGAAATCCAAGATGGGCACCACCGTGGGACAAAGTTTAACATTGGACCCTATGGGAAATATCTTCAACGATCTTCTTGTCAGAAACTACCCAGCTGATGGAATTGTAATGGTGTGTAATATTCCAGTGTGGTCCTTTACCAAAGTTATGTTTTTGGTGCAGATCTGAAATCCAAGATGGCCGCAATCACGGGACAAAGTTTAACATAGGAACTCTATGGGAAATACCTTCAAAGATCTTGTCAGAAACTACACAGTTAATGGAATTGTTTTATGGTGTGAAAGGTCCTTGTGTTGTCCTCTAACAAAAAAAGAAAGGCATGAGAAAACCGAAGGAGCATTCAAGGTGGAACAAAGTATGTTTTTGGTGCAGATCCAAAATCCAAGATGGCCACCACAGCGGGACAAATTTTAACATTGGAACCCTATGGGAAATACCTTTAAAGATCTTATTTTCAGAAACCACAATGTCAGTGAAAATGATACTTTGCAGAAATGTTCCTTGAATGGTCTGTTACAAAGTTTATGTTTTTTTTTACCGATCCAAAATCCAAGATGGCCGCCACCGCAGGACAGAGTTTAACATTGGAACTATGGGAAATATGTATAAAGATCTTCTTCTCGGAAACCATAGAGTCATTGAAAATGATCCTTTACATAAATGTTTCTTGGACGGTTCTCTACAAAGTTATTTTTGCCGATCTTAAATTCAAGATCGCTGCCACCGCAGGACATATTTTAACATTGGACCCTATGGGAAATACGTATAAAAATCTTCTTCTCAGAAACCATGGAGTCAGTGCAAATGATCCTTATCAGAATTGTTCCTTTCATGGTCCTCTGTAAAGTGTATGTTTTTTGCCGATCCAAAATCCAAGATGACTGCCACTGCAGGATATAGTTTAACACTGGAGCCTAAGGAGTCTTCATAACAAATATTGTCATGTCATATTTTTCAGTTTCTGTCAGTTTATAACCAAGTGAGCGATACAGGCTCAGATGAGCCTCTACTTTAATTGTCATTTGGTCCAGTTATTAAAGTGGCCAATATAAACAACAGAATTGTGGATTGTTTTGTGTTCTGCCTTTCAGCTTTGTTTGAGGGGTGTTAAATTTCTAATTTTCAGTGTCTAAAGTTAAAGAGATGGAAGTTACTTTCAATTTCTTAAGTAATCTATGCTTGTTCAAATAAATATGACACACCTCAAGGAAAGCAGAATTATTTTTAAATAACGTAAAGCTTAGACAATGCAGACAGGTTAAAAACAATGCAGCAGGGAATTAGGAAAAAGTTAACAATTTCATGAATGCAAATAGTACTTTATTTATGTTCTTTGTATTTTTTCAGAGAGTTCTTGATTGGTGATTTCTCGTAAAGTGCAAAATCGATCTGTCGAATATCTCGAACGAGTACACCGTCAATAATCCTTCTTGATACCCCTTTTAGTAGAGTGGCCTGAGAGATTGCTTATTCATCATACAAGATAAACATGTATTTTCATACTGTACAGTGAATAAACTATACAGTAATAACTAGGGCATGTTTAGAAAGAAGTTAAGTAAACACGCTTAGAAACTATAAGATCACTGTAGCTATCACCTCTAAGATGAGGGTTCGTGCCTGACTTTGGACAATGGTACATTCGATTCGTGCCTTGTGTAAAGAAGTTTATCAGTTACTTACCAAAGATTGGTTATTCTCTTCAGAAACCCCGACTTCTTTCACCCATAAATTGCGGAAACATGTCTACAACTAGACAAGATACGGAAATTCCGTATGGGTCCATACAGTTGAGCAGTTTATTTGTCCAGAGCAACCGACTATTAAGAACATCCTGATACTTAGTATTAGCACCGACTGCAATATGAAAAACCATAAGCAGAGGAAGCAGGAGTATTGCTACTGCAATGAAAAGACTAAAATCATTCTGGTCTCCTTTGTCAATTTCAAGGAAGAGATCTAAGTATAAATCTTACCAGTTTGTTAGTGTCTGTCCTGTTCTCAAAATTTACTTGGATAAATAATATGTTAGGGACGGCAGCTGTCGCTCTGCAAACTCTTATTAAAAACTAATCTGATGTAAGGGCGAATTTACCCTCTCGTAATTCAGTGGCGGTAAAATAATTAAAAAGTTCACGTCATTTTTTCAATTATAGAAGAGAAGAAATTCGCAATGCCCTGTACTCCTTTCAGTATTGTTGTCACCATATTATTATCAAACTTAATCTGTATCACAAAAAAGAAAATAACCATATACACAAACGTTAGAAATTCCTTTATTTTGCCAAAAATGGAAAGCCCCTTTAACTCCTTATAGCTAATAAGTTTCAAGACTTGCGTAAAATATGTAGAATATTACAAAAAAAGAGGTAAAGAAACCACGTTGAAACAGTTTTTTTTCCTTTAACTCATTATACTCTCTCTGGAAAGTCGCGTTCTTGGCATTAATAAGAGTCTACTGTCGTCATACTTTGTACTACAGAAACTGACAGAAAGTGCTTTTACGTTATAGATGAGTAGCGAATCCGAGAATCGTGAGAGGGAACAACTCTCTTTGTCGGATAATTGTTAATAATCATCGTAGAGATTTGAAAAACAGAAAAATATTCCTCAAACTCCTCCAAGTATTGACTCTAGTGGCATTAATTTTTTGCATCTACTGGTTCTGGAATTATAAAGCAATACCTGTACCAAAAATGATTTATGAAGAGATGTGGTGTAAATGTGTACCTGCACCAGAAATTATATATGAAGAGATGTGGTATGAATGTGCAAGAGACGAAATCTCATATTACATATAAGGCATAAGCCAAGATGGTAAAACTGGCTCAGTGATTTTTTAATTTTTTTTAACCAGAAAAGGTAAAAGTGTAAAAGAAAAACGCGGAATACAAATGTATATATAAAGACATTACGTACCTAGGATTCAATTGAAAAAGCTCGTTACTCAACAAAAATATACCTCCAGACAAATCCCATATAAAATAAACTTACAACTCTCCGAGATCTCTGTAAATTTCTCATACGCTCCCAACAACGGTGAAATCGGACCCTCGACTACCCCGGGAAAAAAGATAGATAATGTGACCCATGGGTCACAAAACAAATATCCCCCGCCCCCATCATTTTATACAAAAAAATTTCTATGAACAGTTTGTTCTCCACAGTCTCGGAAAGTTTCGCAGAAATCCTAGAAATGGGTTTTGAAGTAGTTTTGGATAACATTGGATATGTTCTGTCTAGGTACATATACGAAGTATATGTTAATCAAGCACAGTCAATTTCAAGAAAAGTAAATAGGATATCCTCATCTACAAATTGTTCTCGACAGTCTCTGAAAGTTCTGTTAAAATCCATTCAGGAGCTGTGGATAACATATGTATACTGTGATATTGGGGCAAAGGTACATGTATGAAGTTTCTAGAAATTTACATTATTCAATTTAAAGTAAATAAATAGAAGATGCACATTGACAATTTGTACTAAACAACCTCTGAAAGTTTTATTAAAACCCATTCACTGGTTTTGGAGGAGATACGGATAACAGGTGTATTCTCTGTAGTATTTAGGCCTAGGTACATGTATGAAGTGCTCGAAATCTAGAAAATTCAATTTAAAAAAATATAAGATAGGAGATGTATATCTACAATTTGTACCAAATAATTTCTGAAAGTTGTACTAAAATCCATTCACTGGTTTTGGAGAAGTATTTTGGTCTAGACACATGTATGAAGTGTCTGAAAATCTAGAAAATTCAGTTAAAAAAATAAAAAAGGAGGTACGGAAGCCCATTTAGGACCTATCAAAAATAATATTTTGAATTCGTGATAACGAATTCTGGAATTCGAGATCCCGGATTCTAATTCGTGATCACGGTTTCTTGAAATCTCCAACTAGAATTGGAGATCTCCAATTATAGTTCATGATCACGATTTCTCCTATTCCAGATCTCGAATTATAATTCGTGATTCCGAATTTCTGAATTCGAGATATCCAGTTATAATTTGAGATCTTGTTATTCAAATTATAATTCGTGATCACAAATTCCAGAATAAGAGTTCTCCAACTATAGTACGTGATCACGGATTCTGAAATTCGAGATCTTCAATTATAATTCGTGATCCTGAATTCTAGAATTCGAGATCTCCAACTAAAATTCGTAATCACGAATTTCAGAATTCGAAATCTCCAATTAAAATTTGTGATCACGAATTATAATTCGAGATCTCAAATTATAATTGGATATCTCGAATTCTGGAATTCGGGATCATTAATTATAATTCAAGATCTCGAACTGCGGAATCCGTGATCGCTAACTATATTTGGATATCTCTAATTACAATTGGAGATCTCGAATTTCCAGAAATCGTGATAACGAATAATAATTCGAATTCCAGACTGTAATCACAGATTATAATTCGAGATCTCGAATTAAGAATCCGTGATTACAAATTATAATTGGAAATCTAGAATTCCAAAAACAGTGATCACGAATTATAACTCGAGATCTCAGTGTCGAAATTTTACTTGGATTTTTGTCTCCATGGTTTTAAAGATTCGCTATTTCAGGATACTGAATAAATCTGTACTTACAAAATGTAGTATTAGGAAGAAATACCAGAAGTCGCTGCTGAGTATATGATTCATGCTTGCCATACGAAAACTCATATTTTCATAATTTGTATATAATTTTTTGCAATTACTTTTATTTCATGATCTGTAAATCTGGAACAGAATACATTTTCTTTGCTAAAGCATGTAGGAATTTTTTACAGATTCATGGCTAAAGTAAATGCAATCTAGCTACTCCAAAAGACGCATGAAGCACTCCGTGGGTCGTAATTGCTTGGTAGAGGTGTACCGCGGGAGATTCAAATTTGAATACTTGAGAATTGAAAAAAAAATGTGACCATAAATATCAAGGGAAAATATTTAAAAAATTCATTCCTACGTACCAGCAGTAGAATGCAACAGGATTTCACATGAAGTATCACGGTGATAACGGAATTCAGATCTTTAAGATCCATAAGGTTCAAAGCACTGGGATTATGTCTTAAAATGGATTTTTTACCCGAAAACTCATGACCCAAATGTATATTTGAACGGTAAATGCATACCAATTTTACAAATTTCAGCTGAAAAAATGGAGATCCTCCCCCCAAGGTGGAGCATAATTGGATTTAAACGGCTTAAATATTTTCGTTCATGTTTTCCTCGAAAACTGAACATAAAGTCACAATAAACTGAATAACTAACATCTCAGAAGATGAACTGTTTACAATTTCATTCAAACAAAAAATTCACATGAAACCAAACACTCCTTATGACAGCAATCTACATTTTAAGATCAAAGGACTCTGCGGACGACAGCTAATCATCACGTGACATGTACCAACTGAATAGCGGTATTCGGCTTCTTGCTTGATGGTAGGTGTTAAATTGTCAATTTTCATTGACATTTTTTTTTTCATTCATACTATTTAAACAAGGCAAGCAAGAATGGACGGATTTCGATCGACCAAGGACATTGCTTTGCAGGTGTACGACGTTAAATACTTGCACTAATTAACGCATAATTAAAATATTCTATTCAAGAAAAAGCCGAAGGTAGGATAATTTTCTGATTTCGCACAATTTTAAATCGAATAACTTCACACGTGTAAAACCATCTGTAAATACGGAAAATTTTGAACCCCTTCCAAAATGTTTACCTTAAATTCGTCAACTGAGGCGTTAGAAAGGAAACCTTTACTGAAAATCATGAACAGCTCGTGTCGTCAACGAAATTTCCACAGAAACTTTAAACAAGAAGTTTTACCTTAAAACTGGAACTATATAATAACGATATTTTTTAATCTTCTGTGATTATCTTTTTACGTTAAATTTTCTACACCGGGTGATTGACAAAACAGCAGCACAAACAAGAAATTATCGTCGATGACACGAGTGATATATGGAGTTCATATTCCTTTTTTATTGTTATAGTTCAAGCGTAAAAGTAACCAAAAAAAATCAGTTGATTAAGAGTTTTTGGGGGGAGGGGAGGGTACACACATGAAATAAGAAGGAAAGGATTTGTTTTGTTTTGTTTTGTTTTTTTTTTTTTGCTTTTTATTCCGTCAATTAATTGCAAGACCTCACTGTCACTTGTTTATATTAGAATCTTTTCATTCTATAGGGCTCTCAACTGCACATTGTGAACATTCAGGTATTTAAAAGCCGTCCCGTCCAGAAGATTTCTCCAGAATACGTGGCCACAAAGTATCTTTTTAAAGAAAAAAGATCGTGATCTTTTTCTGACGCATTCATCAGTTTTTATACGTTGTATTTTCTATGTTTACATGTACAAGTTTAAAATGCTTTTACATTTTTACTGTTGTGCTCTAACTTCAGCCGTGTTGCAATCAAGTGTACACCCAGGTGCTGCACAATCTTGGAAGTTGCAACGAAGTATTTTTATTATTTTTTCTATAAAAAAAGAAAGACAAAAAAAAAAAGAATAAGGTAGAAATGCCATTGTCTGAAACTTATCCTTACGAGTATGTTTATCAGACTGGACCTGTGACGCGGATTTAAATGAAATATAAGGATCAAGCAATAAATATGGTGAATATTTTCCATGTGTGTGAGGGTGTGTGTGTATATATAACCGTCTTCTAAAAATAATTTTTAACATAGAAAAAAATGTTCCGAAGCAAATGTAAAACTCTGACCATTTTTGGTTAGGTTATTGTGGTTTATCGTCACTTTTAGCAAGTTTTTCTGCTATATCGTGACTGCCAGACTTGCCATGGGAAGAAAGCCCGAACAGCTATCCAGCTGACCGCTGAAACTCCGACCTTGGGTAGGTTCTGGAAACTTAACACATGAAGCGGGGCGAAAGGGGCTAGAATCCACGACAGCTGTGTTTGGGTAGTGGTTTTGAGTCCGCGACATTAACCACTCGGCCTCCAGGTCCTCCTCTCTGACATTTAAAAAGTTAAGTGGGGGTCCAGGTTAAGCTGAAAAGGTACAACAGAGATGTGTAAATCTTTACTTTGGGTAGTGAAAAATATTTAGGTCTCTCCTGTTTGGGCCAACAAAAGCCGATCGTCATCAAGAATTCTTCTTGATATTTCATTTTTGTACATGTTCTTGTAATCGTTATGTATTCGATATTTTTTTTTTCTATCAAGAGAGATTGGCCAAAAGGCAAACTGAGAACAAAATCGGTTCTCTCTTCTTTTTCCCTCAATTAAAAGAATCCATTAAATGGTCAGATTTTGATTTGTTCATAAACCATTCAGCACGAAAACGAATGCCTATCTAATCAGTACTTTGGGTTTTCTTTACCGATTTAGGTTTGAAAACGTGGCTTCAGTTTCTTTTTACGCTAAAAAAATCAATGAGACACGTATTTTTTAAGTGATCTAACAATTATGAAAGTAACGACGGTATGACCTTGTGTGTTAAAAATGTTACCCGTAATATGTTCATGATGTGGTTTTTACATCCTATTTGTATCTTCGTGATCGATCGACTTACGTTCTGTTTCTGGATAGTTAGAACTTATTTTTGTCTAGCAATCTAATTAAAATACAGACCTTGTGTCCGCGCCTAGCTCACAAGGCTAGGCGCGGACACCGGATCTGTATTGTAATCAGACTGGTTTGTCTAGATGACATTTACAGTTGATATACACAACTGCTTATCTTCGACTTGTGTATTTTTGAATTGCTATAATATTTCTGTGGGAAGAGTGTCTATTACATCTTATCAAAGATTTTTTTCAGTACATCTGGGAAAAAGACGCAGAAAGGAAAATAATTAGAAAATGAATTCATCGCCAGCCATACAAAAATTTCCTTCCTCACGGAACCTTTTTTCTCTGAAATCTGCGCCAAAAATTCAAAGGATACGTTTGAAAGTCAAATAGTATATTGAGAAAGAAAATATTTGCTTCGAATCCATATATCGACGAAAAAGTTCTGTGGTGATTTAGAATTGAAGACTTCGTTCTCTTCGTAATTTTACTAAAAAATGAAAATCGGCCGCCAGCTCCGAATTAAAAAAAAGTCGATGAGAAATGGGGAAAAGGTTTAATACAGACCTATGTGCAATTATTTTATCTACTGTTGTCTCGCTACAGCTATTTTGGTATATAATAAACAAGTGTGTTTGCACAAAAATTTTAAATTTTATGGTAACCCTTAAATAATTACAAACGTACTTATAAACCGCTTTATAAACCACTTTTCGGTCATTACAAAATTCTCACTTGTGGTTAGAAATACCCAATTAGTTCGCCACCATTTCTACAGAACTGTTGTGTGTTACAAGATTTAACATTGATTTTTTTGAAACTCAAAATGGACTGCTTGTATCTTTTTCTGATACGTCACTTTTTACTAAAAGTACATGTGTACCCGCAAAGGGCCTGGCAAGAGACATATTTACACAGTGTAATCTTTTCATGAAAGGACTTGTCAATCATCTCTGTCTGAAATATACATCTTTTTGACGGACGATCATTCAGCAATTAAAGGGTTTGGATCAATTGTTAAAATGTTACACTTGAAAGTTACAGACTGTAATTTACTTGAACCAAAACAAAACTGCACACGTGAAAACTCCTATAATGATGTGTAACTTTCAGAAAGTTCAATTTGTTCAGTGATTTAGGATTTAGATAAGCTGGCGAAACTGATGTCAGACTTCCTAATGGAACAACGTGACATGAATACAGGTTAATACAACTTCACAAACTGATTGGACACCCGCTGGCCGTGGATTAATTTCAGTGAGTGCTTCATTTTTGTTATACGAGATGAGAAAAACGTGGATTTTATGATATTTATTATTCTGTGAACTGTTATTACACGTCGTAGCCACAATGATACTGGATATATGCTTTATGCTTTGGTCATGGGGTCTGCTTCATATCCACCACAAAACAGCGAAAAAAATTCGGTAAGTTCATATTTGTATAATCGTGTATAAAGGTTGAATGTCGAAAATGTTTTGATACCACGCTTTTAAAGACTGTTTAAGTGTTATGAAGTAAGTTATTGATATTATTTAATATGAAGAAAATGTGTACGTCGACATCATAGTTTAGGTGTAAATTTTTTTGTTTTTTGTTTTTGTTTTTTGTTTTTTGTCGTTGTTTTTCTTTCAAATAAACAGTTCTAGACCTGTTTACTGAAAACTATAGCAGTTTCAAATGTTTATAGGGAAGAAGCGAAAGATGATCTATCCTATAACCTTTTTGAAACAAAAATGTTTTACATTTATGACTGGACCCGGCACTAGAAAAAATGAAATTCCTGTCTTAAAAACAATAAAAATGTACAATACATACTTGAAAGTTATATCAAAGTGACATTTGTATAGTGACCCTGTTCATTTCATCGCTTTCATCAAATCAACAAAACCCCGGCATTATAACAGAGTGTGTAAACAGATATTAGATTTTGTTACGAATTACAAAAGCAGCTTATTTTTTTTTTTTTTTTTGCATTGTTTAAACTAAGCTACAGACGGATACACACTGTACACTTTGTTAAAATAAATAATAATCGAGGAGGAATTCTGCCTCAGAGCTCACATTTCACAACTGTTCCCCGATTGAGGTCAAAAAGATTTAGATCTGCCTTGGGAATTTTGCTTTAGAACGTTTTACATTTCAAACCAGATCTACCTGTATGTCCATACACCGAAAACTATAACGTTGTGTGTGTGTGTATTGTGACATGTACGTGTATTTTCGGTTTATATTCTTGTTACACAATTCCGATAAACAACAAAAACCCCAAATATTCTATTTCAAATGCAGTTCTGATTTTTAAGCTGAAAAATATATTTTGTAAGTTTCAAAGTATGCAGAATTCATAATTCCAGTATGCTACTACTGATTTCTACGGAAGCCGAATAAGACCAAAAAAAAGTAAAAGTACAAGTTGAAATTTCGATTAGTACAACTCGAAATTTCAACTTGTACAACCCGACATTTCGACTTCACAACTCGAAATTTCGACTTTTACAACTCGAAATTTCGACTTTTAGAACTCGAAATTTCAACTTGTATAACTCGAAATTTCGACTTCTATAACTCGAAATTTCCACTTCGGAACTCGAAATTTTGACAAAGGAAGTTGAAATTTCGACTTGTACAACTCAAAATTTTGACTTGGAACTCGAAATTTCCACTTTACAACTCAAAATGTCGACTTCACAACTCAAAATATCGACATAGGGAGTCGAAATAACGTCTTCTCTACATACAGTGTACAAAAAAGTTCTGTTTAACACTACAGACAGTCTGGCATTGTGAAATCGCTAATGCCAACTCTAATCGCAAATCAAATGTTACTCCAAACCAAACCATATCCATTATACATTTATTCCAGGATCGACTCCAAAATGTCCCCAACCGTTACCCCAACCCCAACTCCAACCAGAATTTAACACTAACGCTAATCCCAACTCTAACATGCTACAGTAGAAATAAAAATGAGGAAGCCTTATTTCATTATTTATGATGATAAGAAGAGTGTATACAATAAAGTAAAATCCCATGATTTGCAATCCAGGTTTGCAGCTTCGTTTTCTTATATATACCCTAACCCTAACCCCTAACCCTGCCCCTGCGAATTCATAGTTTGTTCTACCGATCTAATTCAGACTGTAACAATATGACTGATATTGCTGGTAGGTACTTTGAATATTATTGTAATAGAAAGCGTGTGTTCCGAAGTCGAAATTTCGAGTTATACAAGTCGAAATTTCGAGCTGTAAAGTCGAAATTTCAAGTTGTACAAGTCGAAATTTTTGAGTTGTGAAGTCGAAATTTAGCAAGTCGAAATTTCAAGTTTTCAAGTCGTAATTTCGACTTCCTATGTCGAAATTTCGAGTTCCCAAGTTGAAATTTCGACTTGTATTTTTACATTTTTTTTTGGTCCTATTCGGCTTCCGTACATATCCGTCAATTTCATGACGCAGGTAAAATAATACTCGCGGTAACAATATACAGTAAACTTCGGATATAACGAATTTATGGTTAACAGTCTATACAAATAATGTATGGATATAACGAACATTTTTTCACGACCCCAAGAGGTTCTTTATAAACGGGTTTTACTGTATTATGGAGTCATACTACATGAACCTTGTCAGAGATCGGATCTTTGAGCAAACTCTTAGCGTTCCAAATATCTTCTCGGACAACTAAAAGCAGATATTGGTACATTTTTTTTTTATAATTGAGCTTAATTATCCTGTTTTTGCTTCTTTAACACAAAAGAGGTTTAAAAATTTCTAGTCCTTAGGAAAACAATATAGTCGCTAGGACAAGGCAGAGACGTGAATAAACACGGTATTGTAACAATATTCTGTGTGTCTACTTGGTATTATGTTAATTTATGAGAAAGGACAGAACGTATTAAATATGTATACAAATTGTAAGTTCGTTCAGGTCTGACATATTTTTCAAAACATATTAAAACATGTTGAGCTGCTTTCTTACAATAACTTCCAGTATATTAGTATAATTTGAGTTAGTTATCTGTATTAAACAATTTATAACGTTTAACAAATATTACTCTGTATT
>JAOXYI010463811.1:0-15835 GCA_028566495.1 Lithophaga antillarum
GATCTTCAAATTGCTAAAATGAATTAGGTATAGCTGAACTAATTTAAAAATAATACTCAATAAAACTTATTTTTATTTAGTTAATTCATGTGAGTATTGTTTTACTGTTTTTCTTGCTATAACTAAACAAATTTTGTAATTTGAAGACCTCTACTGAATTGCAAAACTGTCTAGTTGGTTAAGGAATTGGTAAAGGGAAAGGGCAACATTTACACTAAATTTAGAGTAATATTTACATATAATTGAAACATGATAAATGTGTATCTAGACAGAAGTAAGCTTCAGTTAAATCATAACTACACTGTTTTGAGCATTTCCCATTCATCTTAACTTACAGCTCTCAAATTGAGTTTTAATGATAATATATTAACTAAGTCACAAAAACAGATAATTTGCAGCTGTAAAATTTCCAAACTAAGATCAATAAATACATGCAGTAATTTCTGTCCTTATGCAAAGATCAAAAGACATATAAATGTACATTTATGTACTTTGTTAATTACATCAGCAGGCATCTAAATTGTAAGATCTAACAAATTCTGGAAGCCATCTTAGAAAATTGTGATTATCTAACAGCAAATTCATCTCTAGACTTTTTTCAAAGTCTACAAATTTTCACAAAACATGTAACAACACACATAACTATTTTAAATACAGAAACCAAGAAAATTCATGTCCCAATTTTTTACAGTGTAGAAATGGATGAAAAAAAGTAATAATACATGCACTGTGACGAAAAATTACAATCAGTCAAGTTCATTGAAATACAATAGCATATATACTCAGACACACTGTTCTGAAAGGAGAGATCATAAATAAATAAACAATCATGTACATCAACAATAAAAGAGCAAACAAACTTGTATGTTTAGTAACAAGAAACAATAATGAGTTATCTCCCATTACCAAGTTAGGTCTGGTAGATACCAAATTTTGCTAAGGGAGATAATAAACATCAAAATGTTATATCCCTCAGTTAATTTTGTTACCTCCCTTGTGTAACCTGGTGACTGGAGATAATTCACTGAGATTTATCCCATAAATTTACTTACAAGTACAAATAGGTATGATGTCTAAACCATCCTACCTTAACTTTGAAAGATTCAAATACTTTTTTATGTTTTTTCAATTGGTTTTCTGTCATTTTTAGTTATAGCATGGTGACAAGTTTTACTGGTAAAGGACGCTGGAGTATCTGAAGAAAGTCACTGATCTTCAGTAGGTAATTTCTCATCTCAGATTCCAGCTAAGCACACCTTTGTTTTTTTTACATCTGCCCAAAGTCAGGTTCTTACTCACAACTTGACTAGCAGACTTACTGGGGGATGGGGAGAGGGGAGCCCAGTCAGCTACCCAGCTGAAGAGTGAAACCCCAAGTCTTGGGCAGATGTCTGGAAACCTTTATGTATGAAGTGGGTTGAATGAGGAGTGAACCTATGATAGCAGTGTTAGACTAGTGGTCACGAGTCAGCCACCCAGACACACTAATGTGATAAACAATCTAGACTACATTATCAAATCTCATACAGATTTGTAGCAAACTAACATTCTGACAAAGTTCTTAACTGTTATTGCATACTTTAATAGATACGGAATGTGAAACATAAAAGATCATACGAACTGATTTCATCATGCTTCATTTTTTGGTTAAAGTCATGCAAAAGTGACACAATCTTCTGACGCCTGAAGAGCCAATCAAAATGACATAAACAGTGAACACTTTATGCATTTATTTCCATGGCTCTGAATGTTTTCTTGATTTTAGATAAAAAAATATTATGTACACTGTATCACAAAGGGCAATAAATGAAATACAGAAAATGGACAATAAACCCATATTAATATTCCCCTTCATATATTACAGTTAACCTCAGTAAATAATAGCCATATATCCAATATTCCTACCTACTGTCTTGAAACTCATTACACATATTAAAAGTGATAAAAACATGTAGCTGCCCTTTAAGTTATGTGACCAATTAATCAAGGACTGAGATCTAAATACATACTGAACAAATCAGATTTCTAAATGACCATTCAGTACTAATGAACTGATCTACTAAAAATAACAAAGTAAAACAGTTCATTTATTGTTTTACAAAGAAGATGAAGTCAGCTTTACTAACAATAATTGCAAAGATTCTTTCACAGCTGGAATTTTGTTGCATTTTTGATTAACTCTTTCATAAATTATATTAGCCAAGTTACACATGTGATCAAATTATTTTTGTAAACGTTTCAATGTTTTTCTGCATATCAAAATGAAAAACAATACTGGCAACAACTTAATCCAATAAAATCTTTCAGATCATAAAGCTTTGCCGATAGTCAAGGGTTACAATCTAATCTTCTAGAAGCAGATCACAACCTTTAACTAGCAAAGATGTGCAGCTTCAGGCTTTGCTGAAGCAACAGACAGATGGAATGTAAGGACTGAATGATTCAGTGTACATGACATTCTTGTAGGCAAACTGAATCCCTTATAAAATGTGACAACTTTACAGAATAACTGTAAGGGGAAAGGATTCAATGATAAATTACAAAAGACAGCCAGTGGTGTGACAGGTTGAAAAGACCATGGTTGGGAAAAGGGAAGAAAATACTACTTTCACATCATACAAAATGCTCCAATTCATTAAATTACTCAGAGCATTTCCATATTTACATACAGATGAAAAGCAATATATTTCATCTATTCTTATACAAAAATCTCATATCAAGTTATGCCATTCAACAGCTCGCATTTGGATACATAACATTCAAAATAAAACTGCACGCAAGTCGTGCCAAGAATACCCCACTCATCCAACAGGTTTGTTGAAACTTAACTACAGTCAAACCTGCTCGAGAGACCACCTGTATATAGCAAAAACCTGTGTTATAAGACCATTATTTTTAGATCCCTCTGTAGTGCAACACATGTAAAATTAACCTGTATTTAAAGACAACCTGTCTTATGAGACCACTCCCTTGAATTGTCTCTTAAAATAGGTTTGACTGTATATCAATGGGAAGGATTGAACTGAGGTATCAGCCAAAGGTAGGCATATTTCAGAGGAATTCCTCAGTTTACTTTTGGCAATGAGATTACTGCAGTATTGTATTTTATGTAAGTCTAGGAAATAAGAAGAGTAAGTACATACCATGTGGAGACGGAAGTATCCATGAGAGTGACGGCTTCAATGGATTGTTCTTACACTGTTATATCAATAAGAAAATTCTGTACAAAGCTTCTGTCAAACTATGAAGGTCACTGCTTGTATAATACACTTATTTATTATCATCAATGGAAGGTTTAGTAAAGAAGCTGGTACGGTATTCCAAACATGACAGCAAAGTGATCGGAATAATGCATTGATATGGTGGAAATGACAGTGGCATCTACGAAATCCTTGTTAATGTAGATATGATCCAGTGATCGTCCAGCTCTGTGTGTTGCATTATTATGACAAATGAAGAATCCATGATACCGAAGTAGTCGTTGTAGGGATCTACTTTTCTGGTCAGAAGTATTAACATCAATATTGAAATCTCCACATAGAATAGTTGTGAAGGCATGAAGTGGTAGATTGCATAAGAGTTTGTCTAAGTCTTTGATGAAGGTATCAAATGTGTTGCTGGGCTTGTTGTACAGTGTAATTAGCAAAAGTCTTAGGTTAGGTGATCCTCTATGTTCTATTATTAATGCTATGTATTCAAATATGGTGGTGAAATGAAAGTCCTGTAAGACGAGGAATACTGTGTGGATCTGAACAGCAACTCCTCCACGGTGTACTGGTGATTTGGATGAACGGTCTTTTCTGTGGAAATGGTAGTTGGACGATAATACATAATTTTCTGTAGGGTCCTTCGAACTAAGCCATGTTTCAGTTAATGCGATTAGGTCTGATTTGCCTACCCATGGATCACTCTGAAGGCATTGAAAGTGGAAGCGTAGGGAATTGATATTAAGCAACGTCAATTTCAAGAAAACTGGAGTTGGTAGTTGGAAAACATTAGGAACTTTAAGGCTGAATTTTTTGTGTGTTCTCAATCTGGTCATTTCTACGGAGGATCGAGCATCACATCTGATGTGTTTTTTGTCAAATCCATTGAGAATATATAAACCATCAAGTGTTCTTACTCTACTTAAGGCAGTATACATTTGTCCTGCCCTGAAATGTCCTTTGGTGCTGATGACTAATTGATCTACAGTTTCTGCCTTGTGCTTTGTGAATTGTGATTCCCCAGGCTAAGACTAGAGGGAACTGCCTGCGCATGGCAGTGACTGGTCCACACTTCATGGATACTTCTTGTACTTCAATTGGGGTGGAAAGATTGCTTGGAGAAATGTTTTGAAACTTTGTCCTTGTGTTCGCACCAACTATGTCCTGGTCAAAGTGCACCCATATATATTTTGGTATGAAACTGTCAGAATCAGGATTGAAATCCGCAGGGAGTGCTGGAGAAAAGTGTGTGACTGTTCCTGTGGCAGAATTAACTAGACCGTCTTGAACAGAAATGTTACTTGTTAACATGACTCTTGCGCCAATACATATTGTGAGTTGTGAAAGTAATCCTCCAGCTTTTTCTTTCAGTGTAATGTTAGTTATATGTCCAGTTTCTTTATCCTTCTTTGTGTCATATGCATTTATAGTTACAATTTTTTCTCCCATCTGCAGGAGGATGAAGTTGTTGTGAGCATCTACTTCTTTATTTGTAGCAAATATATGTAATGCAAATTTTGGGTAGTTTGGTGAATCCATATCTATGGTTCTTGTTTGAATTAACTGTATGTCATCATCTGTGTGTGTATTTGTTCTAATGCGGTTTAGAGTCTTTGCAAATAAGGAGTCGTCCTTCTGGCGCATAATTGTGTTAAGTTCAAAGATCTGAAAGTGTTTAGTCCATAAAGACCCATAGAGTCGGGCAATGTCGTCTCTATTCAGTTGTTCAAAGATTGGTTTCTGTAAAACAGGGGGGAGCTGAAAGAGATCCCCAACAGCTAAGACTGAAACACCACCAAAAGGTTCATCTGATGATTTGATGTCACGGAGGCGATTGTGAAGTTTGTGTAACAGTTCAACTCCTACCATAGAAATTTCATCTATGATTAAGATTGTAAGGTTTCCCAACTTTTCGCTCATGGTAGCAAGTTGCTCGTTGGCCATTGGAATGTAATCTATGTATTTTGATGACAAGTGTACTGGAAGCTGAAAGGCAGGGTGGTTGGTGTAACCAGATATATTGAAAGCTGCAGCTCCAGTGAAAGCACACACCATTATGATGACGTCATCAGGGGACTGTCCGACATTGAGAAGCCTTGATGCAATTAATGACGTGTGATTTTCCAACTCCTGCTCCTCCGGTTAAAAACAGTGTGCATTGTGAAGGACGGTTGTTAGTTTTATGAGTCAGTGTAAAGTCTATACACCACTGGGTAATGAACTGATGTATTGATCGTTGTTCTTCATTTAATGAGACAGTCATCTGCAACCATTCCGCTGTGGAGATTTTGTTGGTTTCTATTTCATATGTATGTGGCGTAATACCAAGATCTGAGGGATTAATGTCTGGTACAGGTTCAGCATGCAAATGTTCAGGATCTAGATCAATTTGTTGTTGAGCATCTTCTTCCCTTTCTTGTTCAGTTTGAGGAGCAAGTGCGGCCCATGAATCTTCTGGTGGTCCATTTTCTTGCAAAGCAGTTGATGCCTGAAGGAATTCCTGTGCGTTAGGTTCATATTCCTCATATTTCTGTTTTATGTCATCGAAAACTTTCAGATATTTTGATTTGTAAGTACCGTCATGCCCTTTTAAGTCATTTTCTTCTTTTCTCCATGGCAAATATAACATAAGTTTGGAATGATAAAATTCCTCTTCTTGTTTAGAAAGTGAAAACTGGTGTGTCCTGATGATAGACGGTACTTGTCTTAAACACATTTTCACAGTTGATCCACTAAGTGAAATTGTTTTGGGAAGGACATCTGCATTTTGTGAAGTCGGTGTATTGTCATCTAAATTCTCATCAAGAATTTGTGGGTCAGTAGTGTTTTGTTTCCTTGATGCTGAATATGTGTACTTTGATACAAAGTCTGCTAAGCAAAGGTGTTCTAAATTCTTTGGGCGTAACTGGTATTTGTCTATCATTCCCATTTGATATACATTATCATCATCATCATCCAGCTGTTGAATCATCTTCAATGGCTTGATGAGTTTAGTCCGATTGTCGGGTAAATCAGTAGGAATGAATAATATTTGTCGAGACGATTTAGTAAGTGGCAGAGAGAGAAGTCTGTAAACAGATTCTTGTGCACTGACCTCACGATTTGAGAGAAATGTTTTTGCTACAGTTTGCATTTTCTCTTTTGGACCCTTAGGTTCACATGTTTTGGTGACAGACTGTAATATTTCTCCAAGAGTTTTTTTCTGGCTTGCTCATGTAAGATGCCACATACATTATGCAGGCGTATACATTAGTGATGAACTGAATGTCCAAGTTAGCTGTCCATGCTATTAGTAGATGCTGGTTGAAGTTGTCAATGAAGCACTCAGATGGCTGACGTTCGTCCAGAATGGCAGGTTGACCTTGTTTGGTTTTGATCCATTTCAAAGCTGAATAATAGTCCTCTATTTGAATGTTCAAGTTGCTAAGGATAGCGTTTAGACTGACTGTTGTTTCTGGTGTTTGATCAGCTAATGTAAGGTGAATGTTTGCAAGGATGTTTTGATAATGTCCTTTCTGTGAGGGTGTGACATAGCTGTCCATAGGAATGAATATCTGTGTTGTTTCAACAGGTGGCCTTGGAAAGGAGAATCTGCATGTAGACCCATGTTTTCTACATGTAAAGGAGTGTGTGTGTCGCTGTAGTCCATGAATTAATGCTTGCAGATCAGGATTATTATCTGGGTATTGGCATGACACATACCGATCAATAAAAGCAGACACCTCACTGACAGTTTGTTCACTAATAACTGGTGCATTCTTAACCCATATGACATTATGAGCGTGGGGGAGCCCCTTTGCTGGAATTCAATTCGATACTTGAAATCCTGCATGTGACCTATGGGATGTGCACGTCCAAGGACAATAGTTTTCATGAAGATTTGAAGACGGTGATCAAAGTGACGAGCTGCTGTCACTGGGTTTGTTCTTAACCAGACACTTTTTTCCTCCCATGTGAGATTTTCTACTTGGTCATCAGTTAAAGTCTGTCCATGTTGAGCTGCAATGACTTGAATGCCATCAGTCCATTTTAGGTCTACAGAAGACAGTGTTAAGAACCAAGTGCAAGGTCCCAACTGTCGTATCATTCCTAAGAGGTCATACATCATTTTATTGTAATATGCCGGGGAACCTCGTACTTTGTTTAAAAAGTGGTAATTTAAGTCATTTCTTACTAATTTTCGTATTCTCACGGAATCCTTAATATCAGCTGCTTTGATTTTATCAGCACGATCTGCCTTTGTTTTTCTCATTGCAATACTTATGGAGTCATAAGTGTCTTTTGCTTCGGTTCTGTACTGAGCATAAAATAAGTACTCTGTGCATGATGAAAATCTATTATCACAGTTCAAAATTCTGACATTGAAGTACTGTTTGAGAGTTAATTTTGTAGGTCGTTTTGAATCGAAACCATATTTACCATCTGGAAAAAGTTGTGGAAAACACATTACTTCGTTGTCTCTATCTGAATGAATACGTAGTGGTTTCTTTCCTTCACCTGGAGCAATGATTAGTAGGAAGTCTGGATCATTGCTTACGTCCTTTGGCTGCATGCAGGAGTCAAATGGAAGACCAGTTAAGATGGTTTTAGCATCAAGCAATTGCTGAAAGTCTGTTTGTTCTTCCTCAGTTTCTGAATCATTTGTATCACTGTTTTCAGTGTCCTGTTGAATTGAATCAGTGTGCAGGTTCATAGCCTGAATTGCTGCATTATAATTGTTGTTAGTGTTGAGTCTTGTCCACAAATCTTCATTATCCGTGATGCAGTCTGCCTCCCAGTTCTTGTTGATTATTACATCACTGTAGTGTGGATTCTTCTGAATCCATTTTAAGTAGTGTAAGGCCTTCATAATTTTCCAAGGTCTAATTGTTTGATGGAAGACATGACCTCTGTATTTTAATTGTCTTTTAAGTTTTACAGTGATGACTGAGGAGGATGATGGGATACGTGGAAGGATCCCACAAGTTTCATCTGGATTGCATGGAACATTTATAACGGAACCATGAATTGCCTTTTGCTTTCCTCTGGGCAATGCCAGTATTTTCATAAATGGTATTCGTTTACTGATTAAAGCAACTTCTAGATTTGATAGGTCTTTTAACTCTTCTGGAATGTCACTTAGATGCAAATTATTGACAGATGCTTGTGGAGGCATTCTGCCTCTTTTTAGATGCCAGTCAAATGTACTACAGATGTACTGTTTACCATCGTTAGATAGTTTAATACATATACAGGAAGTCGTTAAAGCTTGGTCTGAATGCTTGTATTTTGAAGCATCAAGTATGGACATGTTCTCTTTGTACATAAGGCGATGACAGCAACAGCAGATGAACTCAGGTCCAAGTTTTATCATTTCCCTGAAGTTCTGTATTGCCTGTGAAATATTGCTTGTTGCAGCTGCTCTTTGAATTCTTTTTTGATCAGAATTTTTTAGATTTTTAGATGTTTTTCTAATTGTGTCATATTGGCTCTTTTTTTTGCCTTCCGTTTTGTGTCCTTCAACTTTAGAATGGGAGAAATATGTGCCCTTTGTTTTTTCTTTCTGTCTTTATCTTTTATTTTAGTTGTAATCTTATGTGGTGGCTTATTTATTCTTTCATTTTTTTTCGGTCCTTATCTTTTGCTTTAGTTTTAATTTTGTCATGTGGTGCCATATTTGATCTCTCAGATCTTTCCTTATCTTTTGCTTTAGTTGGTTTTGCTTTGAGAGGACAAATTACTCCTTTCCACTTTCTTTCGCTCCTTATCTTTCACATTTGTATACAGTTTTTCATCAGGTGATAGATTTGCTCTTTGATGTTTCTTTGTTTCTTTGTCAGTGGTCAGTGCAGACAGTTTTTTTTTCGAATGTCAAATTACTTCTTTCTGTTTTCTTCCTTTCCTTATCTTTTGTTTTGTGTGCAATTTTTTTCATTTGTTCTTTCATTTTTTTCCTTTCCTTATCCTTTTCTTTAGCTGTGATTTTATGATGTGGTGGCGTATTTGTTCTTTCATTTTTTTCCTCTCCTTATCTTTTTCATTAGCTGTGACTTTATCATGTGGTGGTATATTTGTTCTTTCATTTTTTTTCCTTTCCTTATCTTTTTCTTTAGCTGTGACTTTATCATGTGGTGGCATATTTGTTCTTTCATTTTTTTTCTCTCCTTATCTTTTATGTTACTTGCAATTTTATCTCCAGATGACAAATTACTCCTTTCCACTTTCTTTCGTTCCTTATCTTTCAATCTTTGTGTATTTTTTTGCTCCAGGGTTTGTTTGGATCTTTGATGCCGTTTGCTATAAGTGGCATTGTTCTTCTCTTGTTTGTTATCTATATTCACATCGTCTTGATTGATTGTGTTTTCGGTATAATTTTGGAGACAGGGTTTCTTTGCAGAAGTGTTAGGCGATTGGTCATGTTTTCGCCTTCTAAGAAACCTATCCTGTTCACTTTTAATGAATGCATATACATCGAATTATTTCGCAGGTGAAGAAATAGTTGTTTCTGTTGTTGTGTTGGTTTGCAGCTCTATGTTTTGCTTGCCTTGTTGATTTTCTGTTGGCATGGAACTACATACTGGTGTGTCTTGTGAACTTGATGTTTCAATATGGAAGTGTCTGGAAAAAAGTATAAAAAAAGCATGAAGCAGATTAATGTTCCACATCTTGGAATTTTTATCCGTTATGTAATATCAGGTTTTTCAGCTTTTGGTCACTACTAATAATTTGCTGCAATAGTATTCTGTGAAGCAAGGCATGTAGTCTACTTGAGTAAATTTGTGACTGCTATTATAAATTGGTTGATATTTGTGTGTATCAAGTTATTGCAGACATCCTACAGATAAAAACTTTTGAATGTTTCCTTGGTTGGCTTCTATAATTTAAAGGCAAGAGTGTGTGCCATTAATGGGGGGGAAGGTGCTTTCCTTTCTGGAGGATCTGGTTTCATTGTAGGAGATCATGCTGTCCGAGGTTTTGTTTGTTTGGTTTGTTGTGCCTTTATGTTCTGGATTGTTGTTATATCTATGTTCTTTACTTTGACACTTCTGATGACTTTAATACCCTATGTTTCACAAACTCAAAAGGGAATGGAGGATTATGTTTGAGATTTAACATGAAGATGCAGTGATTTTTAATATACGATCAGCTCTAATAATATACAACGTTTCTATTTTTCTATTCAGAGTAGATGCTGTGATTCAGTACTGAGGCCCTCACCATAATGCAGGTAGTGTACTCAACATTTCAACTATGGCTGTGCTCATTAGTTTAATCTCAGCACATTATCTATCAATTGTTGAAAGTATGAAATGTATCTGGCTGGTCATTGGACAAATGTACACCCGACAAGAATCTGTATGTGAATGGTGGCTGATGTTATGACTTAAGCTAGTGACCTGAAGTTTAGCACACAACCTTATTCTATGGTGAAAATCAATAAAAGTGCTATCAATATCCTTTGAATAATCAAAGATTACACACCAGACACAAAGTATTGTACAGGTGTCAACAATTAGACATAGAACCTTGTGCTGTGACCTGAACACTGAAGACACTGTAAAGAGGACCGGGGTGTACACACCCACTGGTGCTGTGTAACGATCATGCAAAGTATCATCATCATCCCTCAGATGATTCAAAACATGACTTATGGCAAACTGATGGGTGTTGATAACTGGAAGGCTCCAGCTGATAGTTGGCAGGACTATTGAAATGTATTTGCAGTGCAGAGGGGTACAAACGACATCTTGTGCTTAAAGAAGCAAAGGAAAATTTTAAATTAACTCACCTTTCATAATAATTAGACTTTTTCTTATAAAGACGCCAGTATTTATCCCCCCTTAGCTCTAACTTTTCTTGACATACTGCACCACTATCCTGAAAAAAAAACCCCAAAAAAACTTTATTTCTTTCAGAAACATACATTAAAAAAAATTATACTGTAAACATATGTAACTAAATCTAATAACACAGTAAGACTACATACTAAAGCATGATATGTAAAGATTTAATGTGAAGTTTACATGTAAGAGACATTACTTCAGGTGAGTGAATGAATATAATGAAAAAGAAATGCCACATAATACACCATGGCATGTAATGTCAACTTTGCATTAAAGAACATATTTACATTGCATCGAAGAACATATTTATATTGAATATGTCAAGTCAACACAAAAATATTTAAAGTGTTCCATTCAGCACATCTTATTGTCAACTCTGAGCAATAAATGTAGAAATATCAATTAATATCTTGGAATGTTATTTCGTGTCTTTTTGTGTTTGTTTATCTTCTGCCTCTTCTTTACCGTCATGGTCACCAAGCCTATCCTGATCTCCAGAAAGCCTATCCTGATCTGCGGAAGTGTCCAGAAAATCATCGATATCTTGATCCTCTATGGAACTCAAAGCACCTAGCGCTTCCTGACTTGAGTTCAGTTCAGTTTTCAATTTTTTACATGTTTGGGAGAGTGTACATTGTATCAGCTGATGATTGTGCTTCATCAAGTTTTCTTTTATTTTTAGCACTTTCTTTTCTTGATGCTACAACTTGTTTTTTTGGAAGCTTTCAGCAAGTGCTCCACCTTAGTGGAATTTTGCAAGATAATATCTGCTTTTTTGTCAAGTCATCAGTGAACTTGTTCAAAGTTTCGAATTTTTGCTGTACGACTTTCCCATCTTTCATCATTTTGAAGGTTAATCCAGTTAATTTTAAAGATGTATCTTTAATTGATTGAGCAGCTCCTTTGATCTGATCCATTATTAGCACCTGAAATACATCATTCACTGAAACCATTCTACATTTAAACATAGTGTAATCTGTGATTACTGAATTTGCATCATTGCTTCCATTGACTGTATGCATACATACTCTGCTAGATGTATCCATGAAGTAACATGATTACAAGCCACTCAGTATCTAAGATGTATCCATGAAGTTACAAGATTGCAAGCTACTCAGTATCTAAGAACTGATCCCAGATGTAAAACTTAACCAATGTCACAGAAGTGTGAAATACAGATCAGGATGAGCTATATTTGGCAGGATGAAACACAGTACCCTGTGTGCAAGTTACATGATGGTATGTCACTCAGTGTCCAAGAAGTAACACAGACATAAAAATTAACATACTGATAAGTCATTGAAGTGTGAAATGCACAATTAGGTGAAGTATTTTTGGTATGATGCTAATGTAGTCTCGTAAATGTATTCCAACATTGTTACAATTCACTCAGTATCAGAGAACTGAACTCAGATGTAATACTTAATCAAAGTCAACTCAGTCACAAAACTTAACAAAGATCGATGAAGCAAGTTTTGTATCTCAAGGGGACCAACTTCTGATGCCATTCTGGAGGGTTTTCCCACATACATTTACATACCAAGTTACATGGTTGTAGGTCATGTAATTTCTGAGATATAGTGATCAACATACACGTGGATGACAAGAGTACTCCAATAGCTGCCATCTACTTTGTAACAGGCAAACTAAAAAGGGAATACTGTTAAACACAGCGTGGCATGATGGAGTTTTGGCGGTATGATCCTGTGGTGCATTGGAATGGTACAAATGCATGGTATTAAACAAGCAATCCCTATGGAAATGTGACATTTTTGGGTTGAAGCTTCAAACTGTTGAACACAGCACTAGTGTGGTAATGGTTAGCACGTGCCACTTTCACATAGACTGGAATTCGAATCAGTTGGGTCAATCGAGGACTTTTACGAGTGGAGTATAAAAACTGATATTTGCTTTTTACTGACTAAGTATGGAGCATTCAGAAATCATAGTAAACTTGTTAATTTGACATTGCAGGATGAAATATCTGCCTGTTAACCTAAGGAATATTTAAAGATACACATAATAATATAATGTTCAAACACTATACAAATGAAGTGTTACTTGCTGTGTCAATATTTATGACTTAATACAAAAGGATATTCTTAATCATACTTTGTACTAAGAATGAAACAGTGTTGTAGGTAATGCCAGAGCCAATGATGGCTTGATGATTTGTAGATGAATGATGCAATACATAACCAAACACCATACCACAAACCATACAATACCACACTGTGTTTTATTTTCTGAAGAGAAGAGAGATTGCAGGGTTTTAAATGCTTATTTTTACTTGTTGTCTGATTTCAGTTATACAAAAAGAAACATACCCATGCAAATGGAGTGAAAGTGACAGTAAGTGACAAGAAATGCTTAAGCCAAAAAGCATCTAAGTCTATCTAATACTAAAGAGATTTTCAAGAATGTTATAAATATATTCTAATAACCAGCCATGTTGGCCAAAAAACCAGCCCTCTGAGGCCTTCCTACATATATATTCTAATGCATTCTAAATCTATTTTTTTTGCAAGTAATTCAAAAGTTAATGCAATCAACAAAGTTCCTCGACCCCCTGATGTAAAAAAGTTTGTTATGTAATTGCAAAATTTGAAGTAAGTAATTAAAATGTAAGCAGATTCCTTTCAATAGGAACTGTCAGTTATTACTTGCAAAAAATATGTTGGCTTATAATTACTGCCACGGAACATACATAGTATAAAGCATGGTTAATTTAGCCACCTATTCACATGCATGATGTGGACAGAAAAAGGAAATGCAGTAGTAATACTAGAGGCTCACCTGAGCCTGTATTGCTCACCTGGTTATAAATTGACCACTTTACAGCCATGCTTAACTCTATTTGTCTCCGTCCTTTCCAAGAGGAGACCTTCAAGTGCATTTCTAATAGCATCCAATGTTATACTATGTTTCTCAGTGGCAGCCATCTTGGAATTCTGATTGGCACCAAAAACATACTTTGGTAAAAGCACTTCTAGTAATCATTTATGGTCATGTTTAGCTTCATCAGTCTTAACTGTTTTGGAGAAGGTCTTCAAGTAAATTTCCCATATGTTCAATGTTGTAGTGGCAGCCATCTTGGACTTCTGATCAGCATGAAGAACATTTTGGTAAAGGACACCCCAATGTTCATTTATGGATATGTCTAACTTCAACTGTCTTAGTTGTTTCCAAGAAGATCTTCAAGTGCATTTCATTTAGAGTGCAATGTCAATCTATGTTCCACAGGTGCAGCTATCTTTTAATTCTGAGTGGAACCAGAACAATTTTGGAAAAGGATCTTCCCATAATCATTCATGCATATGTTGTTGTCATCTGCCCTAGTCATCTCCAAGGAGTAGATCTTCAAATAGATTTCCTATAGACTTTGCCCTGCAGTGACAGCCATCTTGATTTCAGATTCGCACCAAGAACATAGACTTTGTAGAGAACCACCCAAGGATCATTCATGCCAAGAAAGAAATTTATTGGGCACATAGGTTCTGACATTGGCACCATAAAGACATAAATTTTGCAGAGAACGATCTGTTGCACACACCTGCTAAGTTTTGAGAGAACCACCCAAGGATCATTCATGCCATAAATGAATTTCACTGGCCAAGTAGTTTCTACAAGACTGACATGTGAAAAGCTAACACAGGACGCCAGACACAAAGTGATGTCAATATTTTACATGGCCCTTGGGGCCAGGTGAGCTAATAAATTAGAAAGAATTCTTTGTTGAAATAGTAGTAATGTGATTATAGTTGGATACGCAACAACATACAATGTGACTAGTGTGATTATAGTTACATACACAGCAACAGACAATGTGACAGTGTACACTGATGCATTAGAGCAAGTGTTTCCGGCGCCACCACGAGGAGGATCTTCATATGTAGACTTAACCATGCAATGTGAAACCTGGCAATGTCTTTTGATGCTAATGTGATATTTCAAACAAATATATCCAAAACATTATATAACAGTGATTTTATTTCTTTGAATCATTCTAATCCAATGCTAGCATTTCATATTTTCGAAATATAGTATAAAGTTACATTGTATGCCAAGTATCACATTAAAGCAAAACTTGAGGCTAACTAAGTGTCATCAACATTATGTATGGAAAAAAAGTTGGAGGATTATGATCTCATTTTTCCCTGCAGCACTAAACAATAAGTTAATGTAAATGAATAAGATCTTTTTACAGTAACCTCAAATTTCACTTGGTGCCATCTACTAAAGCAATCATACAGCATTCCACACCCCAATCATTTACATAGCAACAAAAATGACACTAATATAATTACCTTTGTTGTGGTATCTGTAGCTATACTAGGCAGTGTTTATACTCATTCCACTGGTGTAACTGTACCATGGGTACAGGTTTTCAACCTATGAAATTGCTGTGGTTCAAAACTGCATGGGCAAAACACATTTGCATCTAAACTTTCTGATAATTTGATTACTATTGTGGAATGTCTAACAATCCTACCAAATATGAACAAAATACATCAAATGATAAAAGACTAGTTGATGCTAGAAGATTCAACCGCCACTTTTTTAGGCTGTAACTACCATAATAATATCTGTATCTAAATATTTTGAGAATTTGATAATTTTCATATCATATCTAATCATTCTACCCGATATAAATAAGATCCATTGAAAGATGAAAGACCAGTTGATTCTACATGATGCAACACAACCCCCTTTTTTTCTTAATTTAAGAAAATGCTGTAACTCAGTCGAAAAAAGTCGGATGTAAGTATTCTGACAATATGATCACCTTCAGATCATGTCTTATAA
>JAOXYI010464918.1:0-15828 GCA_028566495.1 Lithophaga antillarum
GGTGGCGTCACAGTAGTCGTGACGGTAGGTGGTCGCGTCAACACGATTGACGGGTTTCGACCAAGGCTTGGGCATTCAATCTTCGTTCAAACTCTCGTTCAGTCTGGTGCCAGCTCCCGTCGAAGTATGTCCCGGAAGGTGCATCTCGACCATTAACTTATTGGTTAAAGTGTTAAAGAACCTCGTTCCGACCAAGATCGCGGTTTTTTTCGCAGCTAGAACTAATTCTTCTTCATGCCGCACACGATACAGATTTCACTCTTGAGTCGATGTCCGTTCGAGGTCGTGGTTTTGCGTCTGCGTGACTCGCTTCCATGTCAGACAATACTCTTTTCTTTTTTGAAAAAAAAATAGCGTCATTTAAGTTGAAAACTTGTCTTAAAAAGACCGGACCGCTAAATGAAAGAATCACGACGTGCCTCCACAGAACGACATTCGTGGTATCGTCGTTGGAAATTGGGTTGCGGAAAGACCACGCTGGTCGACAATCTCTCCCTGCGATCCGGATGGTAGAATTACGATCGACCATGCATGTCTGGCAAATCTCTCCATCAGTTGGTCTATCGAATATTGAAGAAGGAGAATAGAAAAGAATTTCCCCAAAGAAAAACTCGCGGAATTGTTCGTGGCCAGAGACGCAATCTCGAGATCGGAAACAATGTCCTTAGATATGTTGCACGTCCTCCGTCCGAAAATGGAAAGGAAAAAATGACACGTCTTTTTTACGAAGACGTCACAGAAGTACCGGATCTCATGATCCTCGACGACTTGATGCTGGACAAGCAAAACAAGTGCGAAGATTACTATGTCCGAGGGTGTCACGACAATGTCGACTGATTTTACATGTCGCAAATTATTTCAGATTACCATGTCAGACCATTGGGGAAATTGAAATTAATAAGCCTCTTCAGACAGAACAACAAGAACTTGTGTCACATCACTTTACGAAGAAGATCAGCTTGAACACGGATCCAAAAATAGCGGACATCACCTTCGTATAACGCTGTGAAGATGGCCAACTTCGCGTGGGAAACCAGATAGTAAACATTTACGAAGACCTAATAATCTCAGGTAAAACTTTCGAAGAAACTGCAGGATTGTACGAACGTTTGGTGTTAAAAAAATCTTACAGATTACAACGAAAACGATTACGAAGCGTTCAGAAAGTTCCTGATGCAAACCAACGCCCTCTTTTAAAAGAACGCCCATGTCCAGCGGAAAGGGCAGACAACCTCAGAGAAATAAAAGCGGCTTCTACCTGCCGCGCAACGTCAACCTTCTGCTGGAGAAATTGAACCTCCGCACCGAATCTTGTCGAGTCGGAAACCGCAACAAGATCGTTCACATCCTGAGCTCAAACTTGAAATCGTCTGGAAAAAAGTCAATTGCTGTTAGACGGAAAACTTGCCAAGAAGAACCGGCGCGGATCTCTCGCCAATACGTCCTACGATACACCAACGACGACAACGGGATACCTTTCCAATAGCAAGACATCATTTAAATACCCGATTCTACAAAACAAACGAAATCCAAAACCAAGTCCGACGACATATGATTCGAACAGACACGGCAACAAGATCCTTATAAGCGCCAATGACAGCGCGTTCAGAGCGATTCTTGAAGTGTGTGTGAGATACAGGGCAGATTTCTACGTCGACAATTCCTTCAATATCCCACCGTCATATTGCAAACATGTTGTCGCAAACAATACGCTTACAACGAAAATCCGGACGATTTCGGTACAAGGAGAGAGAAGACGTCGTCAACATAAGCCACATATTCCTCGGTCAACAATATCCTGATCGAGAGGATTTAAGTGAACGGATTGCAGCAATTCGAAATTTAGTTTCGTTCCCGACGTGAGTCCCGACGAGAAAATTGTCGAAGCTTCCAAGAACTTGGTCTATCTGCCTGTCATTCCCAAGACCCTTTATGAAAATGCGCACTCACATGCCTGATCAGGACTGCAATCCGATCGATCTGAGAGGTGAATAACTCACAATTCGATTTCATGTCAGACAAATATAAAAAAAAAACCATACGTTTCGAATTCTCTTTTCATTTCCGCGCACAGAAATAAAAGAGAAAAAGAAATGTACCATCTGTACGAACTAATACTAAATTCCAACGAAGGATAGGCGCGCAAATTGAAAGACGCTATCGACAAGAAATAACTGTTTTGGAGCGATCATCCGGCTCGAACAAAAAAAAAATGTCCAGCGATCATCACGTCTTGCTTGATCGACCATCAGATTAAGAAAAAAAAAAAAAAACGCCTGAAGAAAGCTGAAATGGATCTCAGAATTAGGGGCACTTAACTGTGGAAGAACGTGCAAACTGAAGGAGAATTCTTGCCGATGCTGGCGGGTCTGGCGACCAGGGCGCTGTTTATGTTGGCGAATACGGTCTGTGTAAATTCAAATTGGTAATTGTTGCTAGGGAAGTTTTCGTTTTTGCCATCAGAAGAGTTTGTAAATTAATGCAGAAAAAAATATTCTAGATTTTGTCGTCAGTGGTTAAATATTCGTTGTATGCTATAGCATATTTCATATTGTAAATTAATTAATCTGAGAGATATAGAAAATATATTTCAAAGTATCATCTTCTGCTATGTTTATTCCTGGAAACTATACGAATTTCCGTTTTCTTAACGAGAAATTCTTTTCAGGAAAGTATTCTTTACACAAAACGTACAATTTAGGAAACCAAAAATAACCCTTATTCATTCACTTTTCAGAATAAAACGGCCGGATACTACGCTGCTTATAATGGCAATGGAACAAATTTGCAGTTTATCCTGCAGTATGGAGCAGATACTGAAACCTGTAATGGAAAAAGGGTGGGTTCACATTATGTAACGCCGAAACGTTTAGTTTAAAAGCGTACTTACTGTTTTATGAATCTGAGCATACAATTAAAATGTCGATTATTTAGATCCTGTATATGTATTATGAAAGATAACTTTGGATATATTTTTACTGTTATATTCTGTGGTTTTCGGCATGATGATACCGCAATCTGCAAAATGGCTTAGTCTTAATGTCATTGTCTAATTCATTGGTTGAACAAGATAAATTAAAAACAAATTAGTAGGCGTCTTCTCAAATGACATTATTGATTTAATTAATGATTTAAGTTTATCAGAAATGGAATGAGTCCTTTAAATTACTCATTTAATTGTTAAATTATCGAAAATATTACTTATGTGTGAAGTCTACAGTAAAGTTAATCGACTACATTGTACGAGTTTTTTAATGAAGAGGGCATGTTAGAAATCACGAAAATGACTTTTTATTGTATTATTTTATGAACCGTTATTTTGAACTTGATGTTCATTCAGATAGTCAACAGCTCTCGAAAATTGACGATACATTGGTAAGACTATAGTGTAATTCTACTGTCAATAAGGTAGATCGGGGATGCACCTAATGATTGGTCAAAAACCTACCCTATGCTTTAAATTGGATTGACTTAAAGTTCCCAAAAGTCAAGAAAATTGATAGAAAGATTTAATAGACTTGTTCTAAACAAAATGTATGGTGTATTTAGACAATATTATCGCATGTTCAACACTCTGAAGATACGACAGACAAATTTGATGTTTAGTCAAATGAAACGTACATTGCTGCAAAAAGAGTAAGGGAGGTGCAACCGCAGTTCTGTGGCAAATACAAATTTATGGTGGCGGAAAGGTATTGGCAATTCTGTAAACACTTCCAAAACCAGACAGACCTTATTGAACACATGAAAAGAAGTCTTGGCAGTTATGGATTAAGCATTACATTTTTAGTTATACTTTTACGAAAGGAATTCAAGGTACAGAGATTTTTTTAGATTGTTAATAATTTCAAAGCAGAAGGCGACAAATAACTGAATATTTACAATTGTTTGATAACTACCGTTTTAAGATTTAACATAGAGCACACACAGTTTACAGTTTCGGTGACGTGGTGACGTGACGATCCTCTGCATCATATTTTGTGTAGCAATCGAAGGAAATATCTTCTGTAGAGACTAGCTTATTTTCGTTAATTCCAGGCCGGGAGAGCACCGGAAATTGGGAAATGGAGTGGGAATACAAAGTGAAATGTTAATACGTAGTCTGAATCCAGCGTTGGATGTTCAGTGGAAGTCATTAGCTAAAACATATACCGCCCAAAATAGAAGGGTGTCAAATTGGCTATAAAATCTGAATGAATGGATATGTTGGTATATTTGGAATCTAATATCTGCTGTCCATCGGCGTCGGCCATTTGCAATTTAGAAATTATTTGAAAACAAAGGTTTAATTTCCAAATGCAAAGGTATCCTTCTACTTTTTGGACATTTTGGTTTTGTCTACTCTTCAACATGTAGCGTTCTTTGGCTTTCCAAATATTTGGCTTCGAGTACAACTAACGAGACATTATTTGTTTAAATGTGCATATTATGCACAAAATGAATTGGGATATCTTTGATTGTTTAACTTGACGGAATAGAAGTCATCAACTGGAACGTTACCTCAGGGTATCCTGCTAAACCAAAATCCGTTCATTTACTTGAATCCATTGTGATTGTCAGATGGAAGTCGTTGAAAGGAATGGAACCCTATTGTTTACATGAAAGACTTGTAGCTTGTTATTCAATTGTCTATGTCCAGTATACATCGTCGGCAAGAGTTTATGATTTTACGAGAACGAGAAAATGGATGAGGAAAAGAAATTTCAAACATGAACAAAATTTGTTTTTACATTCAAAATAAATCCACATTTCTTGTATTTCTTCCCACCTTGGCCCTGGATAAGTTGCTATTGCTCAACTAATCTAACAAATTTACAACACCGCAAATCGTAGAATTAGTTTTCAATAGCTAAAAGTAATAAAAGTAACGCTAATCTATCTTAGCCAGTCTTTCTGCGTAATTATATTGAATGACTAAATGACTGAACAAGCAGTTTTGAAAATATATTCGACAGCAATATCACCAAAAATAAGGGGTTAAAGAAGGGTCGCTCCCAAACTCAAAAGTCAGTCCGTCATTTTGTGTTCAAAACTTTCAACTCGTCAAAGTTAAATCAATTTTAGTGAAAAAAATTGTCATTTTTATTTCCCATTAAACATCTGAGTCAGCGTGAAAAAAAAATGCAAAAGCAGTTTATTTGAACTATTCGAACGCAGAGAAATAATACATCTCAGGACTTCAGTCACTCTGAAAAAAATCATGATGTTTTAAACAAAATTCATTATACTTGTATAGATTTTTTAATGAATACATATGGTACATATACATACAATAATACAAAATATTTCTATAATAAATAGATATAATATCAAGAACTTGTATACTAAGGTAACTACAAAGCAACAAAAGACTTCAGTCAATTATTTAGGATAAATCAAGAAAGAACCTTTACCTGTTACTATACCATACAAAAAATAATATATATAAAATATACCATATAAAAAAACATGCTATTCAGTGAATTGAAGGCGTCATATATAGAATAAAATGAAATTAATTATCAGTTACTAGAATCCAAGTGTTCCAGTAACTGTTATATTTTTCTACAGACAGATGTTTAGAAGAAATATATTTTTCTAAATAAAGGTATCCTTTAATATAATTTTTCCAAGCAACAAGATTAATACTGTTTTCATTTAACCTTGTTTCATAGGTGTAAAACTTTGTTAAAAACTTAATAGATTTCTAACATAATTTAGATTAAAATTATCTTGTTATCTGAGCAGAACTATTTCTAAATTTGTTGGTAATTCAATATATGTCATTTAAAACATCAAGCCATTAAGATCATGCCATAATTTACAAATCTTTGAACAGCCCAAAACTAAGTATTCAATGGTTTCTGGTTGTTCTACACAAAAGGTACATAAATTATCCACACGAAGATTTAGTTGCAGTAAAAGTGTTTTGGTAGCAAAAATTCTATGATTAATTCTGAACTACAACCATCTGGGTTTAGCGTTTTTAGTGAATTTCAAAAAATGGGAATAAATTTTTTTTCCATACCAAATCCTTATTGAGAATATATTCCCATTTTTCCTTAGCAGGTGGCTTAACATATTTTGTGTTTAGGTTTTGATGACTTTATTGAAGATAAATTTCATTGTCTTGTAGAAATGACCTTTGTTATTCATTTTTTCCGATGAACGTTTGTATTCTATATAATTTTTGGAGTGGTTAAAAATTAAATACAATATTTGCAAATAAGTATTTTCAATATAGCTTACTGAGTCAGTCAGTTTCTGTACAGATGAAAGTTTAACTTTTAGAAAAACAAATATGGTAGAGTTGCACTCGCACTAAACTCGGGATAAGGGATTAAGGGATTAAAAGAAGAAAATCTTGACAAAGAGAGAGAAAAGTAAAATATGACTGTAGAAACTGTAGACTGCTTTTGTAAAGACAAATATGTTTACTTTTAAGAATTGTTAGTCGGTAATTATGAAGTAATACATTGCAGGAGGAGAAACTTCTACACATTGCTTCAGCAAAAGGACATATGTTTTGTGTACATTTACTGATAAAATTTGGCGCCAGTGTAAATTCCAGAGATGTTTACGTAAGTTTTTCAATTTAATACACTATATAAATTCTTACAAAGCTCCTGATGTAGTCTTCGCACGCATACACAAAGGTTCGATCGTCTAATAGTGTCCTGTAGAAAACAATATATATCTACATAAGTAAAAATTTACAACAACGCAAATTCACTTTGTGAATTTGGGCATTGGTGGCCGAGTTATTTTGTATTGGTTCACATTTATCTGTACAGATCACCAATCTCTTCCTCCATTAATAACTTTGCGGGACAATGTGGATGAAATGTTACTGAAAGTGGCATTAATTCCATATCCCCACAAAAAAGAAGTACGTTATCTAGCTAACTGTAAATACATGTTATCAAAAATCATATACTCGACAAATATGAAACTTATTCTCGTTCGCTACGCTCGATCGTTCACAAATGCTTCATATTGTAATTCATGGCTGATATTTGCCAGGCCTAACATATCGATATTTATCGACTAAAAGCCAGAAAAATATTTATTTTATTTCATTCCAACATTTTAATAAATATAAACCTCGAATTTATTTAAACATAACTAAACGCGTTTTGATTGGTGATGGCATGTTATTGCTCTGATCTTCTAAGTTCTGTGAAAAAATTTTTGACAATTATGATATGGATTTCACTGATAATGTATCTAATGTTAGAATACAGTACTTTAAAATAATCATACCTGATCCGAAATTGAAGCTTTCTGTTCACCTGCCCAAAATGGCCAAACTCAAACAAATGCTCTTGCACTTAATCGCAAAATGGAGTTACAGACAATTATTTTTTTCGAACTAAACTTGTTAATATTTTTTCATGGGCATAGTGTAGTTTTTAAAACTTATCACTTAATTTGATTTTAACTTGGTATTTCTCATATCGCACCCAGAAGTAAATTTACACACTGATGAAGAGAATAACTTACAGAGACAGAATTGATTTCATCAAATTTTTTAACAACATGTCAGATATGTTGTATTAGATTATATCACTTCATTTTTAAAGAGACAATCACAATTATTTCATTGTTTCTATGTATCTTGCAATAAATTTATAAAAGATGCGTGAATAGTTAACATAATGAGGGAATTGCAACCGGCACTATCGGTTTATCGAATGCACAAACGTTAAAAAGAAAATATTCAAGAATTGAAGCCATCAGCAGGGCAATAATTCACACGCATCACCATTCCTGATACCTTGCCTTTGCTCGTTTTCGACCCTTTAATGAGTTGGTCACACCAAATGAAGTCCGGTAGCATGAAATATAAATTTATTCATTTGAAATCTGCCATTATATTGACTAGAGACGACTAGATGCAGATCATACTTTTTTACCTGTTTGTTTAATAGTTACAAAGCGATACCGAGACAATTTATGCCTTAATGGTGTTGATAAACTAAAAAGTCTAACAATATTATGATTTTTTTGCGAAAAATATGTTTACAATAGCTTATAAATACCATTTATCTCACAAGGGATAAAGACTTTTCCTTCCCTCGCACACTGCAAGCTCTAATAACGGGACTGTTTTCATAACTTTTGAATCTGACTTATTGGGCTATTGATCATAAACAAGGGTATAAAACTAATCTACAAAGCGTTAGCTATACTAACTAATATAGATATCTAGAGTCGGAATATATTAGCAGTAGTATTCAGAACCTTACAATGTCAACAACATACAAGTCGACTTAACAATAACTTTTTTTATAATAAAAGACAAAAACAAACGACTTTAGTCTTTTTTAATTAGTTTTGTATCTATTCATCTATAACTCTTAAGAGTTGTCTTTTAACAAAAAGGCATTCATTCTTACAGGAAAAGTTTTATAAATAAATACATACAAAAAAAATGTTAGTTATTTTGTGGCCAATGAAGCAACCTTCGTAAATGAATAAGTCTTTTTCAAGCCTCCTCATCTCAAACCATATTTGCCATAGGTCAGTAGACATGGGACGATGTTGGAATGTTATCTTCTATCTGATGTACCTGTGTTATAAAGTTTGACTAGAGTGTAAATAATGATAAGAATATAAGGTTTTAATTAGACTTCTTGTGCCTTATATCTAGAAGTAGACACAATCCCAGTTAGAGTCCTTGGAACAGTTAACGATCCCAAAAGATGGATCGGGGAATGATGAATGATCGATGAATGATTGCTGAATCTTGAATTTTGACGGACAACGGATAGCAAAATAACGGATCGGTGACTCGTGACTCTTGAATCATGACGGCTGACGCGAAGATTATTGCTTAATTATGGTCTGATGACCCGTGATGAATGACGTATGAATGAAGACGAAAGAGAGACAATATTAAAGTATGAAAGTTTTACCCCTTTCATTTTTGTAGCATGTTTAGTGTATTGTTGGCATTTGAGTGTTTACGTCCCCCAACACACACACACACACACACACAAAATAAAAACAAAATTACTCTAAAATATTGCATCATATATTATAAAATTTTCAAATATGTTATAATTTAATAAACCCACTTTCAAACATCTTTACCTATGAGATGGAAAATAATGAAATTTTTATATAAGGCTGTCATGTCTGAGTTATTTTCGGTCTCAGGTCCATTTCTGAATAACCATACATCATACTGCAACTATATTTGGTCCACACATTCATCAGGGGATTACATGTCAGCCTGATACAAGTCACATGACCTTGACCTTATTTTTACGGTCCACTGACTTTGTCACATTTTCATGCTCAGGTTCATTTCTCAGTAACCATACAGCAACCATATATGATCCACACGTTGAACAATGGATGTACATATCAGCCTGGTACATATCACACGACCTTGACCTCATTTTCAAGGTCCGCTTTGTTAAATTTGCGTCACATTTTCATGCTCAGGTCCATTTCTCAGTAACCACAGATAATACAGCAGCCATATTTGAACCACACATTCAGCACGGGATGTACATGTCAGCCTGACATATGTCACATGACCTTGACCTCATTTTTTACGGTTCACTGACTTTATCAGATTATTGTGCTCAGGTCCATTTCTCAGTAAACACACATTATACAGCAACCATATATATTCCACACATTGACCAGGGGATGTACATATCAGTCTTATACATTTTACATCACCTTGACCTCATTTTCAATGTCCACTGACTCTGTTAAATTTGCATCATATTTTTATGCCCCGGTCCATTTCTCAGTAACCACACTTCATACAGCAACCATAATTGGTCCACACATTCATCACGGGATATACATGTCAGTCTGATACATGTTACATGACGTTGCCCTCAATTTCATAGGCTGCTGACTTCGTTAAATTTGCGTCACATTTTCGTGCTCAGGTCCATTTCTGAATAACCATGCGTGGCATAGCCACCATATTTGGTCCACACATTCATCAGGGGATGTACATATCAGCCTGACATATGTCACATGACTTTGACCTCATTTTCTCAGTCCATAGATTTTGCTAAATTTATGTCACATTTTCGTGCTCAGGTCCATTTCTGAATAACCCAGGCAGGCGAGACATATTTGTGTGTCCACCCTTGTTATATAAGGAGTTCCTGTTTGATTCATGTCTTAGTTACCATTGTATTCGCCGAGCTTAGATAATACAGGTTTTTCAATGTAAAACCATTTTTCAAGAAAAAAGAGTACTTTCTGTAATATAAATTAGTAATGTTTCCACAATTCGAACTAATTTCATATAGAATTTGTCTGTCAGTTTAATTTCAAGTCTCAGAAATTATGAAATAATGATTTTTCAATCAGAAATTTTTCTGTTTAAGTCTTTAATGAAGTAACAGAAATGAACATATGTGAGTATATGTGTTTAACCGTGACACTAAACTTTTGTTAGAAGATAACAGCAAGTTTGAAAATTTCACAAAGAAAACTTGCATTTGATGCATAGTGGTTAAATCAGCTATTATAAATTGTTGCACAATACAAAATACAAACATGTAGGCTTATAAATCTAAAATATTTGATCATAGTACATAAAGTTTCCTTCGACAAGTTCATTTAACTGGGTCTTATTTGTTTTGAGAATTCCATTTCCTCTCAAACTGTAGTTTTCCATTTGGCTAAAAAATTAAATGCGTTTCCCGAAAATAAGCCGCACTCTGTAAAATTTACAACTAAATCCAATTTGGTTTTGAGAAATTGTTTCGTCTCAAGTTGTAGTTTTCCCTTTTTTCATTCATATCTCTAAACATTTAAGCAAAGAACAAAACTTATACAATAAGTTCTGTTTGAAAGAAAATGGATTTTTTCAAAACAAATCAGACTCTGTTATTTCAAATATATCTAAATAAACCCTTCTTCAAACATCTTTACCTATAAGATGAAAAATAATGAAATTTTTATATAAGTCATGTCTGAGATATCACGATATGTACTGAGCTTGGATAATACAAATTTTACAATGTTAATACCATTTTTAAGAAAAAGACTACTTTCTGTAATATAAATTAATAATCGCTCTACAGTTCTAACTTAATTCATACAGAATTTGCCTCTCAGTTTAGTGAAAAGTTTCAAAAGTCATAAGATATTCTGTTCAGCCAAAAACTTCTGAAATAAGATAACAAGAACATGATTCACAATTGTAATAACATCAGAGGTATTTTTAGGTCAAAATAGTCATAAAATTTTATCTTGTAAGTATTTGGGATCTGCCTGTGCCACCCACATTTAAAATGTTTACATTACATCCTCTTTCTCAATCTAAACTATCCGCTATACCAAACCCTCACCAAATTGAAGAAAAACAAAAGAAAATCTTATAAATAAGGATTCCTGTAAGCAAAAAGAACCCAATCTTTCTCAACAACAATAATAAAAAAGAATAAAAATAAATAAATAAAATTAGACAGGACCCGTGAAAACAAAAACTTGCGCTTTTTGGCAAGGTTTAACATTGCTCTAATTGAAGTAACGTACGTCTCACATTTTAACTTCTCAAAAATTATACATAAAAACGGAAACCAGATCGGGCATTTTAGATTCGGATATCATCGCATTTTGTATTAAATTCAATTCATTTAAACATATTAAACTGAAAGCAATTAAATCTGAAATAATGTTGCTTGCGATAAATATTGAATTTAGAAAAATTAACGAAACAAACTTGCCAACAATAGTGATCCGTCACCCTTCATCATTCAACCAATCGTATGGCAGCAGCATGAATGATGACTTCTGACTGAACGGACGGATGACTGATTTGACTGGATTTCTGAATGATCTGACGGATTAATTTTGAATATGTATGATTTGACGAGTGACGCCTGAATTTTGAATGATCTGACGGGACTTTTGAATGATCGGTGACTGTTAGATGAATGATCCATGACTGCTGAATGATCGGAAACAAAGGGAACGTTGATGTTTCGTGGGATTATTGTCTGAAGTTTTTGTCATCCAAAAATAGAAAGTGAAATATTTTTTTTCTTTCCTCACCTGTTTACATTAGTTGCATTGTGCCATTTTATTCTCCAAAATGGGAAACATTCTAATTGGGTATAGTTAATCTTTACAATGCAATATATGCGTCAGTGTTTAATTTACTCCTATACAATCGAAATTAAAAACCTATCAAAATTAAACCTTTTAATAGGCTATTTTACCCGAAATCCATGTATTTTCTTTTTCGGAAAGGCCAAGTGCATTCTAGTGGCATAAAAAACAAAACGTAGATGATAAAATGATTCATTACTAGATAACATAAAATTAACATATGAAGGAGTGTAGTATAAAATAGAAGAAGAAAGTGTATTTCGTACTAAAGCTTACAAATCTCAGATAAAAACATCCGCCTTTATGATGTCCGAACACGTACAATGGACGTTTCGCATCTTATTGGTACCTTGTAAGTAACTTTGTGACACAAAACGTGCACTTTATAGCATATTTTGTGTTGGTTTAACCCATTTTTGTGTCATTTCATCGAAAAAAACATGACAATATCGTGATAAATAAAATATAAAATTCAGTGTTATTTTACACCTGTGAATGATTTCATCAAACAAACAATATACAGTCAAATCTGTATTTAAAGGTCAGTCAAGGTGGTCACATACAAACAGATGGTTGCTTATTATGGGACAATTTACACTCATCTGTCATCAATAGGTCCAAAAAGGTGACCTTTCAATACAGGTTGTCGGTTAATAGAGGTGGCTGCACTTCCTTGTGAAATGAAATACAAAATTGTAAATTTGTTGAAAAAATCATACATTGGTGTATTTATTTAAATAGACATTTCATTCCAAACACGAAATATATCAAATGAAGTCGAGAATCCATTTATTCAATAAATATAAAGGGGAAACTACTTATTCATCTACGTAGACTTGTTGTTCAAGCCATTTAATTTTGAACAGATATATCATGTTTGGGAGGAGTATTTGCGAAAAATACCAATCGAGAGACGGTAAAATTTCCCGACCCGCAAAGCCAGTAAAATTTAGTCTCGACCCGTATTTTCGCTAATACCCCTCCCAAACACAATATTTCTGTTTAATTATACCGCATATCAGTTAAGAAGAATAGGACGCGCATTTGTGACTGTTTCTACACAATTTTCCTTGTTTTGTTACCGAACCTGACATTTTGTTATTTTAATATTTGGAATACTTCATGTAGTTAAATTTAATTATTCCTGTTTGCTTACGATAATAGGCTAGCTATGAAGGTTCCGATTGTTTTTCTCGGAAGGAGCTCGCGAGGGTAAAAAAGGTAATCTTTTTTGATAAATACCAAGAAAAAATACAAAATTCTATTTAAATATCCAGGCAGACAAATTCACCTTGGATGCCAAGAAATAACAAACATCAAAATGTATTAAAAATACACTGTCTATTAACCAATCAAAATGCAAGATCATTATACAAGTTTTTTTTATTAATTATTATATATTTTTCAGTTGATATGCGATGAACAAATTCTCACGACTATGTGATAACTGTGCCTTCTGAGAAATTGCTACAAAGATTATGTTAGCGGCCTTTTTTATAAAGGGGACATTTCTGCTTGACCTGGTTAATTTCGGGATTAATTGAACAGTAATAAAATAGAAAAATAAAAAAGCTGGATTTTTAATTTAAAACCACTTATTTGTTGTGTGCCTTCATATCTGCATATATCGTTTAGTAATGCTCGGTCCTATTCAGTGTTCCTATTTCCTTTAATACACATCAAGGAGAAAGGCTTGAAAAAGTGGTTCGTCGGGAAATTTCGTCATTGCCGCAATGAAGTTTCACATAAATTATGACTTAGCCATTTTAGAAATTTTATTGTTGTAACATTTACCCGTTGTAACATAAATTCATACTGTACAAGACAATATTATCAGCAAGATATTGCTTTACAACTGTCTGTAATTATGAACTACAACAGTGTCATTTATGGACTTCGGTAATCTTCTCGCTCTATTTTGTAAATAATCAAACTTTCAAAGTAAAACAATACTGTTCCAAAACACAGCAAACTATACAAAATTGGAACCGGACATCATTTTCGGGGTTCCATGATGGGTGATACATGTATACTACAGGAGATGCTTACCCTGTCGACGCTCCATTCTGGAATTCAAGCAATCCGATCTATTTGCATACTTGGATGTGTTATCTTCTTTGGACTTATGAGTTCGAACTGATTTATTGTAATACTTTTTACATTCATAAAAAGGGCTTGATCCAATTAAACCTAACAATAAATAAATGTAATACATATTTTTTGTTTGATACGCATTTATAGCAGAAATGATGTTGGACAAAGGCTCTGGATATAGCAAATATCATTTAAATTCTAGAAGTAAAGGTGAAAACTATTTCTAAGCGGTTCTTGTCTTATGTGATTTACAATAATGTATCAGACTGGAAATTAGGGACACAATTTTTCTAATGAAATGATTTTAAATAAAAAACGATTTCGTTAACAAAATCACATAGTAGGAGAAATTCCGGTAACTTTAGCACAAGTTGAAATAACTTTTTACTTGCAGGGTAAATTAACACCATAAAGTTCAATACAAAACACTTATACTTTCGGCTAGAAACATAATAAAATTAATTTTTTATTTCAAGAGTAAGAGTAATGTTTGCAATAAGGAATAAATATTCTTTCATATTTCATATATTCACCAATTAAGTTCATCTTGAAAACAGAATAACAAAGTTTGTCTGCAAAGAGTGGAAAATATGCATGACAAGCAAAACTGAAAATTCCCCCTTAAGCGTAGAATGAGTGAATGTGCACTTCAACATTACAATTTTAACTTTTCATTTTTAATACTCACTGATGTTGTATTCAAGTGTTTTTGATATTGTCTCAACATCGAAATTGGTAACCACAAAAAATTAATGTTTGTACTGTTGTTTGTGTACTGTTTTGAGATACTATTAATCTGCAATTTACGTTTTATAACAGAAATGGACACCATTACACTGTGCAGTAAAGCGTGGAAACAGAGAATGCGCAGAAATTCTTTTAGAAGCAGAGGCAGACATTGACGCAACAAATGATCAGGTAATTTTTTTTAAATCAAAATGCTTACTATTGTTGTAGATTATTTAATAAAATTTGGAAAACAGGTTTTTGCGTAGATGTACTCAAAATTATAAGTTTCAGAAACGAATTTTGTACGCTTTATCGTACATTGTAATGTCGAAGATTCAAATAATAGAGAGATCTTTACATGAGATAGGTTCAGCAGAAAGTGATTTATCATTCCAGGAGACAAGACAAAGTCCAGAACAACACTTCTTCTAGAGACAAGAATACCAAAAATTCTCAAAAAAAAAAAATAAAAAAAATTTAAAATTCAATAGAAACAAGCATATTGCCGTCATGAGGTCAAAGTTCCATGCCGAAATGTATTAAAAGAATTGTTAGATCGAAAAAGCACAAAAACTCCAAACATGACATAAAATACATATCATGTTCCTAAAAATGTATTGAGAAGCTCAAAGTAGAAAATAGCTGTTTGAATGCGTAATTTCAAAAGATAAATCGTACAAACTATTCATAACCAGTCACTTTACCAAATTTGAAAACTGAATCAAAATAATCATATTATATGATCATTTTCATATCATCACAAATAATCCGACCGAATGTGAAAATGATCCTTCAAAGGACTAGTTGCACACACACACACAAGTGTAAGGATAACATTTGGGAAAGGGCCACCAGTCGTTTTGAAATCAAGGAATAAAAATACGGATATATGATTATCTTCAAATATAGGCAAAATACAAATTGCCTCCC
>JAOXYI010466025.1:0-15826 GCA_028566495.1 Lithophaga antillarum
AGTAAACTGTCTATTAAAAACTTGCTACAGTTTCCCCATACTGAACAACAGTAATCCAAATGTGGAAGAATGTATGCATTATAAAATAAAAGTCTTGCTTTATGATTCAAGAAACAACCGCCGGGGCTATAAACTTGTGTTTGTAATTTTTAGAATGCAAGAACTTTTTTTTCGGCGACATGACCAGTCAGACCGGGTCGTTTTTGTTGTAGTCGTCATTGCACAATTCTTCGTGTCGCCACAGCTCCATTTGACACATGCAACGACCGTACGTGAACATTTTAGATCTGTTATTCGATTGCTGGGAAGACACCAGCTGCGGAAAGTTTTTGATGCAGCAATAATGATTGTTTCCATCTTTTTTCGATCAGGAGAATTGTACGAGTTGTCGTCCATCTTTTGCTTTGGAAATGCGAATCGGATACACGTAATTTCCTTGTCTGCGGAGTTCCAATCTCTTCTTACGCTGTATCCGTAAACATTTATTCGCAAGTTTTCGTTGAGGCGTTCGAACCGATATACGTCGTTGACTTTGACAGGAAATTTGATTTGAAAGGCGAAGTTCAATCGGGATGATGACTGTTGCGATCGACGTGATACAACACACTTAACAAGGCCCATTTGAAACATCTATCATCTTTTTACTTGACGGTGATTATGGCTTTTTTATGGGCCAGATGTTTCGGAAGTCTACGTAGGTACCGGTATTCAGCAGAAAAATCTTGCGGTGTTCAGGTCCATATGAACGATTTCCAACAGACTCTATCCGCTGCCTTCGCGTTTGAAGTCGGCGAACTTGTCTTCGATCTTTCGTATCATATCCGCGTACAACTCACCTAAATCCGTAGCTTCTTAAGCGACGTGCATCGTCGAATGAAAAATAGGCGTTTGTCACGCGAATCACACCATTATCGGTTTAGCCCATTTTGATCGATATGGAGAGGAAGACTGTGATTCCGACAGGGTTCTCTTTCGGGGTCTCTTGGATCGACCCGCTGATTTCGTCTTTGCTGGCGTCCGTAAATCAAGGAATATCGAACAGGGATACCGGTACTGTTTTGGTGATTCTGTGCGTTGTGTACCCTCCTTGAAAAGCAGTTTGTATCTGCTCCGAGACGACGACGACCGGTAGTACCTCCTTCTCCCTGCTTCTAAAGAATTCCTCCAACTACTTTTTGTTTAGTCTACTGTATCTTGTGTATTTCCTTTTTTTCCCAATTTTACCTACGTCCAAGGTTTTTACGTTAATTTTTTGTCGGTCTTGTCCGGGATCTTTGTCTTGAGTTCGGCCTTCCTCATCCTCGCGGGAACACGTCTTTTTTCGATTTTTCGCAATCCGCCAATGTCGTCCCCGCCTATTTTTCGTCGGTACTTCTTCGAGGAGCTCGTTGTTGTTTCTTCTTTGTTGTTTTTTCGCGATGTCGTCGTCATCATCGTCATTTCCGTTGTTCTCTCTGCTTTTCCCGCACGATGCCTCCAAAGGCAGACTTCGCTAGATCGCCAGCGTCTTCGTTTTCGTCCAACCTTTGACAGACCAATTCCAGGAAGTTTTCTTTGTTTAGGTTGGAATATCCGCGGAATCCCCCCGCTCTTGCCACTCTCGACAACTCGCGATGCGTCGGCAGTTTCGGCATCAAAATTCTAATTTTAACTATTGCTTGTTGAACCTAAACAATCAATTTTTTTTCGCCGCGACGAATTATTGATTCTTTTGCGGGCGACAAGTAATAAAGGGCACGACACGCCGATTTATAGTCCATAGGTTTATATAATATTTGGGATTTTCTCCTGCTTCCGAGGGGAAGAGAAAATCCTCGAAAAGAAAAATAAATGACGGAAATTAAGATAAACGATTACCTAATTTTGCCTTTAATACCATTGACGAACGTTGAGTTGGAAATGTACGCGAAACATTTGCTGTTGGAGAATTTCAGAGACGCATTGCCAAAAAAGAAGAAAACGAGGGAATGCAGAATAATGAATTGGACGGATCTCGACAACAACAAAACGCATTGAACGCGCTGGTATTGTGACGGCAATGCGAAAAAAAAAGTTTATTTAATTCGAACGGATTGCTGTCACCGATAGAGATGTAAAAGTATATGAGCGGTATCGATTATTATTGCAATACGGACAAAATTCAGCGTCGTCTGCGGTCACTGTGTCGGTACGTGCTGAAATGTCTGTCGATGGGTGAACGGTTTGACGACGTCGTTTTTCGTTGTAGTAAAGAAATATATGTCCAAACACATGAGCGTCGATAAATTTTGGTGGGCGATCGGGACGATTCATATAAAAAAAAGGACGAAGAAGTAAAATGTGTACAAGAATTTAGCGAAGATCTCGACGCTTTCAATCAGCGTATCGTCATTATAGCGCTCTCGCAAAAAACCAAACGACGTCGTGAAGAATAGATACGTGTCGAATCACACAAGGAAGAAGATCAAGAAGTTGAACAAAGTTGTCGACAAGTTGAACTTGGTAATCGAGGAGTTGCAAAGCGAGAAAGTTTATGAAATGAAACACTCGCAATTCTTCGACATCGTCAGTCAGATGAAGATGGACAAGCTGGACGAGACCGCACACGACGACGAATTACTCACCATCGTCAATCAGATGGAGAAGGACAAGATGTATTCGAAACATACAAGGTAGGTGTTGACCTCGTGCTGAAGAACAAGGCCGTTAAGTTGGAACTGCGTTCGACTCAAAAACGGGAAAATGAAAGACTACGTGGAAATGGTGAAAGACAAAAACGTCGTCGTCGTCAACGATCCCGTCTTATCGAACCATCCCTCGACGTACGCGCAGCATACTCAGAAATTGTCGAGATAGTACATCGATCTCAATGATAACTTCTTAAAACTGGAAAAGAAACTGATAGAGATTGCCATGAGCTCTTTGTAAGATTTTCATGAAAAAAAAACAGTATGAAAAATATCACACAAATGTCAATGGATAAATTCCGTTCTACCATTGGTGGCGGTGTTGACAATGAAGAAAATGAGGCAAAATTTCCCAACCGATTGGAAGGAGATTTCGATGCCGGAGGATAAAAATTCGTTGATCTCGACACACCGTCGAATATCGATGACACCACAACGCATTCTGCGTCCATTCTTGATGCCAACATCGCGAGTGAATGTAAAAGATATTGAGGATCTGATAAGGAAGAAAGCAATTGAAATCGACAATTTATTTAGGGATATGGACGATTTTAATAAAAAGAATGCAATCATAACCAAATTGCTCATGAGTATACGAAAGATAATACGTACTTACGTCTTTCTATCAGTAACAGTGCTTTTCCCGGCGATTGGTAAACAGCAGTGAGCACAGTTAATGATAATCTCGAAACAATCTTTCACATTAAAGAATCGATGCCCATCATGATAAAGAGAGTCGAGCGTGACGAAAATAGCGTTAAAACTAAGTGTCGATCTAAAAACTTTAGTAAAACGGGAACCCAGCGGCAACATTACAGATCCGCTAGTTAAATTTAACGAATCAATCGAAAACTTAGTAGACAATTTTCACGTGAACGAGATTGGCGCAACAGAAAGGACGCACGACGAATTCAAGGAGCGTCACGGGTGATTGGTAAAGCATCTCTTCTTGTTGAAGAATCTATACCTTGGATTTACTGAAGAAAAAACATTTTCAGATTTGTAATTTTTTTTTCGTACCCAAACAAAAGAAGAAAAAACATACGCGTTGTTTCGATGACTCAACTCGAGACAAGATCTTTTTCGTCAAACCATTCGTCGAATTTCGGCAGATGATCGACGTAGTGAACGAGAACTTGTTTCTTGCCATATCTGGTCTTTCTTCTTCTCAAGATCAAGACGCGTTTGAAGTGCTCGTCCATGTGCGTCTTTTGCAGTTCTGGTTCGTATAACTATCCAGTGATTTTTTTCCTCCGTTTCTTGGTCATGCAATGCATCTGGGGGACATGTGTTCAACGTATACGGGATCGAAAATACTTCTTTGGTCGAACGAGGTTTATATCCCTTTCGAAACGGGCCTTTGGGTTTGATAATCCCGAAGCGGTCTCCGATCCGAAATTTATCGGGTTCGAATCCCAGAGGAGGCATAGGTACATGTAGGTACAGACTGAAGTAGACGCGATTCTCGTTTTCTTTCTTGCTGGTTCCGACGGGAGTCATATTGACGGAACGATGTTTCATTTCGTCGTATCGGCGAACGAGATCGTCCAAGACGTCCGGGTAACGCAGAGTGGAACTGATGAAAAAGTATTTGTGTGTCTTTTCTTTCATCATCCGATTCCATTCGTTCGATCAGGCTGGATTTCTCTTGATTGTGCCTGGAATACTAGAATACAGTTTGAAGTTCTTCGGCTCCAAGAGTTCCATTACGTGCAGGTTATAGAATGCCTTCCCTTGATCCGTTCACGGTTTTTTCGGACTTCGTGTCGACGATTCGAAGACGGCGAGGAAGGCGTCGCGAACCTTTCTGCTTTTGTCCTTCAAAGGCACGATCCATCCGTGCATGTTAAAGACTCCAACGGTGAGCAGATACTGGTAACCCGCGTTGTCCCGGAATATTACATGTCGACGAGTTCGGCCGTACACATGTCGTTGATGCTGCCCACAGTCACGCGACGCCTCTCAAATTTTTGTTTCACGGGCTTGTGTAATTCGTTAGCCAACTGTTCAGTCCAACGTCTTTGTCCCTTTTTGGACTGAGTCTTTGTTCTTTTAAATCCGAATCCAAATTGTTTTTCCCAGCTATGAGCTATCTGATGATGTCGGGTTTTATCCACACTTGCCAGGTGGAATTCGAAATGGCGTTCAGATCACCCAACATCCGGGCATCGCAGACGTCATTCCTGTTTTTCGTGTCCTTGTTCACGGCGTAGCAGAAATCGTGATGATACGCCGCCTCGTCGACGCAATTGATGGGTTTCGGCCAATCTTTCGGCATCTCCTCTTCGTTTAATCTCCCGTTCAGTTTCGTGCCGGGCCCGTGAAGAAATTGTGTCCGGGAGGTAGCATTTTCACCGGCAGGTTATTGGTCAATCTGTTGACCAGACTTCCTCCCTTTTTTAATGAGGAAGAAGGTATAAAGTCGATTTTTGGTCATGCCACAGACAGCACATTTCCAGTTCGACATTTTCTCCCGTTCTCGTCTGAGATCTTTCGTTTCGGTATACCATTTATTACACAAGCCCGTGAAACAAAAATTCGAAGGGCGTCGTGTGACTGTGGGCAGCATCAACGACACATGGACGGCATGCAGGGTATGTTTGGATAAAAGATGAAATGCTTACTAGCCAGGAAAAATCGGACAAACTTGGGAAAGGGAGGAGGTCTGATAAAGCCCCTTTTTTGCCCGCTAAAATTGTAAAATGATCAAGTTTCTGTACTTTATTAGTTACCACCATTTAAATACACACAGGTGTTCACTCTTTCAGAAAATAGCACAAATTTGGCATTGTTTTGCCAAATACGCCCGATAATGACATGTTGATGACATCAATATGACGTCGGAAACCAGCTATTTGCATAAAAATGACCCAATTACTTAGAAACATATATTTTACATCTTGAGCCTGGTTTTGTCATGTTACAAAGGTCTTCATTTTAGGGGGCAAAAAAGGCCTTTTTATACCTTCTCCACTGGACAGGAAAATTTAATTATTACGTTCAATACCATAGGTTCAACAGGTGCCTGATAAAACATGTACAACTTTGCAAATTTCTTAGACACGAACAAATGAGAAAACATTAATTTAACACAGCTAAATCCAAACTACTATTAGCTAGCTACAACTGTATGAATATAGGTCTTCAGAATAAGGATATTTGATTATCATGGTATTTTCTTTTCAATCATACAAACAATTCCTGAAACTCTGTCTATCATACAATCTGAATATAAAACCCCATATTACATTTCTAATGTGAATCAGCTTCTTGAACTGTTCTGCTTCAGATTTTGTTTTTAAAGCATTTTTGCAATACATTCGATATTTGAGTAATTCTTAAAACCGAAGCATCTTTTCTGCTGTGTGTTCTTATGCGTTAAAGAGGAATCTTATAACATGTAACTGCGTTACATTATTTCAGATTTGGAGGTTCAACGTTCGCACATTTAACCCTCTCAGTTGTCAGTTCGGCCTCTACATACTGTGCAGCAGTTCAGTATGTTTTGTCTTCCCTTCGTCATTAATTGTTGGAACCTGACTGATCGAGTTTTACATCATAATCTGTCAATTTTATCCAACCTTACATTTGTAATGAAATGGGATGAACATTGCTGACGCTAAAATGTGTAAAACCACTTGAATCATCTATGGCAGCGGACCACACGACCTTGTTTTACTCCATTTTATTACTTTATTCAGTCTTTATTATGGATTAAATGTATATAGTGCATTTCTCATTTTGTAAAATTAAAAGAGATTAATTTATTTATTGCGTTACAGAGTATCGTTCTGGCTTCTTTTGTCAGTGAGATAGAATATGGTCGAAAAGTAGACTAACAGATTGACAAAAAAACACCCAGTAGCCTCTAGATATTCGGAAATACAGCTATGATAAAACCGAAAGATCCTTGTTTCAGATAAAACAGAGAAATGAACCTACATTAAATTTAATTGTCAAACGATTTAGGCAAGACCGTTCCGAAATCACACTGTTACTAACACCTTGAAAGTACCATCTGTAACACTTTGGACACTTCTTTGCCTGATATTTAAAATTATTATTATTTTGATGGTTTGTTCGACATTAAACATATAAGACTAACACACGGAAAAAAAAATACTTTACAAGATGAGATCAAATTGGATCGATGAATTTGCTTTAATATGTAATTAACATTTAAGTTAACTTATCTTTTAGGATGGCTTCAGCAATATCCAAAGAGGAATCAAATTATATAAAGATTGCTTTGCTTCTTCTACGAATTTCACCACGTGCAGTGAGAATAAAATTTGACAACGAATTTCATCCTGATTGTCTACAAAGAACACTTAATGCAAATATTGTTAAGTTAAGAGAACTTCAAACACAAAATCGTATTAACCAGAATCAATGGAGTTTACTTTTTCCAAGAACAGGTAAGCCACTTTATCGTCAAATTATAATGGCTTATTTAAAGATAGATAAAATATTGAAAAATATGACCTAGGGGTCATGTGAGTTATTACCATCACTTGACGTCCGTCATATCTATAAACGTTTTCACCTTTTAATCTTCTTCTCCGAAACCATCAAGCCAGAAGAAACAAACTTGGCGGAAATGTGTCTTGGATGATCTTCTACAAAATTTATAATTTTTATGTCTCTCGGATGTTCAAGATTAGGTATTCTGCCTAGCTAAAGTTTCAAAGATCTGTTTGTACATGGCCGATGTAATAATTACATAGGATGAAACTATAGCTATAGAATTGTTCCTTGGAATGTCTTCTACCATATTAATAATTTTCAAACCAATCAGACATTCAAGATGACCGCCACCGCAGGATATAGTTTAACATAGGACTGTATGGGGAAAGTATTGAAGGGTCTTATTAGAAACTACGGAAAATTTTAAAACCTTATAAACTACAGAAAAAATTAAAACAAGTCCCATCACGAATAATTATTGAATGGCTGTATATATATGGGAAGTCCAGGATGGCCGCAACTGCGGAACATAGTTTACCATAGGACCTTATGGGAAAAAAATTCAGAAGTCTTCTTCTTAGCAATTTTGAAGACAATTAAACCAACACTGTTCATGAATGATCATTGGATAGTTCTCTACCAAATTTGTAATTTATTTGTAGATCAGAAATTCCTGATGGCACCCAACGTAGTTTAATATAGGACCCACTGGAAATGTGGTCAACGATATAAGGAACTACAGAGACAAATAAAGCAAAAATAATTCATGAATTTTCATTGGGGTTCATTTACTGTGATTGTCCTGCTTATTGAAAGTCCAAGATAACTGTTAGCGCAATATATAGCTTAACATAGAACTTTCAAAAGATCTTCTCAGAACTACGAACACAATTAAACCAAAATTGTGAATGATTATGGATCGTCCTCTACCAAATTTCTAATTCTTATAGCAATCGGAAATTCAAGATTGCGGTCACCGCAGGACGTAGTTTTACATAGGACCCCATGGTAAAAACATTCAAAGGTCTTTTTCTTAGATAGTACGAAAACATTTAAACCAAAAATATTCACGAATTTCTATTGGATAGTCTTCAATCAAGTTTGTAATTTTCATGCACGTTAGAAGTCCAAGACTGCTGTCATCGCAATACATATACATGTATTAACATAGAACCCTACGGAAAAACATTCAATGACCATCATCTTAGAAGCTAAGAAGACAATTAAACCTGAACTGTTTATGAATGATCATTGGATGGTCATATACAAAGTCTGTATTTTTAATGCAGCATCGGAATTCCAAAATGGCTGCCTATGTGGAACATAGTTTAATTAGGACCACTTTTGGACAATTTTTCAGTTTTGGGTAATGGATCAGCTTATAACACAGGCTAACATGAGCCTCTAGTATTAAATTAGAGTTTCCTGGTCATTCTTGTATTAATTGAAATCTTGCATTTTGGAGACTATGGGCTACGTAGACTTATTGTATAGCAATCTCTTCCCAGACACACCTGGATAAACTGTTTTATAATTTGATATTATAACAAATTTTGAGATTATTTCGAGGCTAAATGGGTCATTTTGTTTAATTTTAGTTTTTTTATATATATGTTATATTTTTAAGGGAGCAAAACAATTAGTTGAAATTTTTTAGGGGTGGTACATGATATTATTCCAAATCGTAGCTAAATGTTTTGTTTTTCTTTGTTTTTGTCTCCCCTGCAACGAAAGTCGCGGAAGGCGAGACATAAGTATGCTTTTGACCGCAACGAAGGTGGCGACGGCATTAACTTTGCGTCAAGTTTTTGTTATTAGCCGCATTTCTTTTTATCCAACCATACAGCAACCATATTTTCTCCACATATTCACCAGAGGATGTACATGTCAGCTTGACACATGTCACTTGACCTAGACCTCATTTTCACAGTCCACTGACTTCGTTTAATTTACGTCAACTTTTCGTGATTAGCTCCATTTCTCAGTATCCACACACCATAAGGGTAACCATATTTGGTCCAACATTCATCACGGGATGTACATGTCAGCCTGATATATGCTACTTGACCTTTAGCTCATTTTTTGGCCGACTGACTCTATTGAATTTACTCTATTTCTGAGTAACTCGATATCATGGAGCAACCACTGTAGGTCCATACACCCATCAGGGGATGGTGCAGACACGTCATTTTTATATTGGCCTCATTTTCAAGGTCCTCTCACTTTATTAAATGTACGCCATTTCTCGGCAAGTATACTCCAAAGAATAACCATAGATGGTAAATACACCCATCAGAGATGTAAATGTCAGTTTAATAATGTCTTCTTAACTTTGATCTCATTTTCGAAATGAATGGACCAGTATCAGTTTGACTGAACCGCAGGTGAGACATATTACTGTGTCCTTCCTTGGTTTTTTGGGGTTTTTTGTTTTTTGGGGGTTTTTTTTGGTTATTTTTGGGTTTTGGGGTTTTTTTTTATTTAAGGTTTTCATCCAATGTCTATCAGAGCTAAAATTGTTCTACTTTATTTTGTGAATGTAACCAACAGTGCTCAAAATTTATATTTTAGATATAAGGAAACAAACAAAATTCCGTCAGGTGCATTTATTTTGCTTGCAAGATTAAACATTATAATTAAATATTAATCTAGGTAAGTGTTGTGTTATTATTCTTGTTCACACATCTGAATTTCCGGAAAATTGGTACAGTCTTTCAACCGTTCAACGGTCCACCCAAAAATCGTTCCCAAAAGAACTATGTGCGTGTAACATGAAGTGTGTGGACTGTGTACGTGTAACGTGACGTGTCTTGACCGTGCGCGTATACAATGTGAGTCGTGTCTGTATGTCTAGTGTATCGTGTACCTTATACCGTGTGAAGTATTTTTACCCTGTGGCTTTCAGAATCAACTGCTCCTAATTTCGTTTTGTTACATTTGATATGAACATATGTGTTATAAAAATGAACATGTTTGACGATGCCAAACATCCTTGTACTAATGCATTAATTTGTTTCGTTCTTCCATCTGGACAAACGCGCATCATAAAGTTGGTTTCGATCGCACGTTCGCTCGGTTTAACCACTAATAACTGAATTTCCTATCTCGGATATATCTGTCAATATTTATATGCTGCATTACGATATATTTTTGTACGTAAATGCTCTTTTGATCTCTTACATACAATATAAAGTTAGAGTCTACAACATTACTTCATCAAATTTATGCGAAACATAAAAAAACATATGTACTGAAATGGCACTGGTTGAATTCATTGATATATATATTACAAAAATGTTGCTTTATGCCTGAATATTGTTAGAATTCAACTGTTTGTGCATCGTGGCTTCAAGCCCCGCTCACCTAGCTTTATCTGTTAACATTTCCAGGCACCCATCCAAGATCGGAGTTTCACTGGTTAGCTGGCTAGTTGTTCGTGTTTTCTTTCCCCATTACGCTGTTAAGTCTGGTTGTTACGATATAGATGAAAAAAATAGTGAAAGCGATAATAAAATCCAACAACCCAGCACCACCACGTCGAATTTGTAATTACCTCATATTTTTTAAATTCCTGTGAGATGTCTACACTTTGATGTGATAACATCTCTTCTTTTCATTTGCAGGCACTAAAATTAGGATAAAATCTTTTATCTGAATCCTCAATATTGAAAAAAAGATTTATTTTTTATTGCATCAAAGAGATGTAATTAAATATGGCTAGTTCGTCTTTTTTACAATCGGAAGGACTCAGATGAAAACAATTTTAGGTTACCATTATTTATCTATTTTCTAAAATACTTTTTATAACTATCTCCTACTTCAACCCATAACACTTACAAGAAATTTTCTATCGCATAAAACACACATAATTAAATATGTCCAAATTTACTGTTTTTTAAGTCAGAAGGACCCTAATGAGAAAACTTTGAGTTTGCCATCTGACATTTACACGTGTACTCGAATGTCCTTATGCCTGTCTTCTAATTCAATCCTTAACACTCAGAAAAGGAATATACATTTTTAAATATGGTCTTTTAGTCTACTATTTTCTTCATTCGGAAGAACTCAGTTGAGAAAATTATCTTGTTGCGATCTGATATTTATACATGTATTCAGACATGTTTCTGGCTGTCTTACTGTTTCAATTCGTAAACCTTAAAAAATTTTAACTGTCTACGAAACCCGATAAAAAGGGAATAACCTTAATATACGATATGAAACGTTCGGAAGTCATAAGGAGACGTATTAAATTAGCCTGTTATGCATGAGAAAAAGAAGATATGAATGAGAAAAATGCATTATGAATGAGAAGTCTAGCAATTACAACATAATTTTCTTTTACTCGACCCTAACAGAATTCAAGATTAGAAAGAAATTCAGTGAGTTTTCTTTACATCAGAAAATACACTACGACAAATCTATGTAAAGAACCTATTGTGCCACCAAGGAGAGACGAGGAAAATGAAATAGACATAAATCTGATAAAGTGTAGCATGATTGAATTCTGTTAGGGTCGAGTAAAGGAAAATTATGATGTGGTATTGCTAGACTTCTCATTTATAATGCATTTTTCTCATTCAGATCTGCTTTTTCTCATGCATAACAGGCTAATTTAATACGTCTCCTTATGAATTCCGAACGTTTCATATCGTATATTAAGGTCTAAACATTCTGGTTATTCCCTTTTTATCGGGTTTTGTAGACAGTTCACATGAAAACACACCAATTTTATAGTCGAAAATCGTCAAATTTTGTGAACACTGACACCAACCGAGCTGGTACGAAGCCAATTCTGCTGCCAAACGTGTATGCATCTAACTGGGGTAAAACATATGTATAAAGAAAGAAATATTACGTGGAATTGCATTCTTAGATTTGTAAATTAACACAATAAATTGTAAAAATTGGCCCAACTTACCTTCCGTTGTTCCTTGTTTTGTAAATCCCCTTCATAACCGGAAGTAGCTCTCATGATTTTTCTTTCATAACATTCGGTTATGAAGGAGAGAGATAAGCGGCCGTGTATGGCTGTTCTATTTTAAACATTCATGCTCAAGACAGAACTTTTTTATCGCAGGACAATGCGTATACTTAGATATATATGGTTAGCTTTTCATTTTATTTTCACTCAGAAGGACTCAATTGAGGGTACTTTCAGGTTGCCATCAGATAATTATACTCCGATATGCTATGACTGTCTTCTATGTCAGTTCTTAACATTAAAAAAATTATAGCACGATCCAATACATTTATTTAAATATAGATAGTTTTCTTTTTTTCTTCAGTCAGAAGGACTCATAGGAGACGATTTGGCGGCTGCGATCTCATACTCACACTCTGATATGCTTATGACTGTCTTCTATATCAATTCTTATTCAAAAGGCACATTTTTATCACACACACACACACACACACACGCGCGCGCGCGCGCATATATATATGTGTGTGTGTGTATAGTTAAATATGGTCCGTTTTATATGTTATCCACTCAGAATGATTCAAATGAGACAGCTTTGATTTTATAATCTGATATTTTCCTCCGATATGTATAAGACGGTCTCCTACTTCAATCCTTAATGCGAAAGAAAAGACCCTCCCCCCAAAAAACTGCTTTATGGTATTCCAATACATATGCTTAAATATGGTCAGTTTTTTTTTCAGTTCACCACTCTAATGTACTCACGCGTGAAAATTTTGGGTTACAGTTACATTTGTACACTCCAGTACACTTATAGCTGTTTTCCACTGCAATATTAAACACTCAGAAAGTTTGTATCAAAATAACATATAGCATTTGATACCATTGATGTCTCTGTTATTGTCCAAATCAGAAACACTGATTATATGTAGAACATTACGAAGACGTCCGACGCCTTGTTTAAGGAAACATGAGTATGTTAACAAATACAGGCTAAAACAAGTACGATCAGTTATAGGTTGATTACAAGCAGACGTTAAGTTTATTTCCTCTCAAAAGGAAGAAAAGAGATATTGCTTATTTATTTAAGTGTGGTTGAACCTTACAGTTGAGACCAGTTCTAACCTCTCAAAGAAATTATCAGAACCTGTCAGGAGAGCTGCTCTAGAACAGTTTCTAGAACAACTTTTCTGACTGTTCTAGAACAGTTTCTGACCAGAGCAGCTCTCCTCTAGAACAGTTTCTGATTAGAGCACCTCTGCTCTAGAACAACTTCTGACCAGAACAGCTCTACCTAGAACAGTTTCTGACAGCCCTATTCTAGAACAATTTCTAGTTAGAACTTCTTTACGTAGAACAATTTCTAGCTAGAACAGTTTAGAACAGCTCTACTTAGAACAATTTAGAACAGCTGCGCTTATCGCTAAATCCCCCTATAAACCCTTTAACACGATTAAAGTTGTAATAAATTTTTTGTTCGAAATTTATAAATTAATTTATGTATGGATACCTGAAATATTAAAAAAAATCTCGGATAACCGAACTGTCCGTTACCGTCTTCGACCTGCCATTTTCGCTACATGGAAGCGAGAAGCGAGCGATGGATCTTTTAGATTGCTTTGGATGGATCGCTCAAAGTTCCGTTCAGTCTGCACCACGCATAAAATTTACCAGTGGCCTCCCTAGATATCTGAATTCTTTCTGTTTCTGTCAAAATTCCTGCAGTTTCTACATACGTTTTCCCGCTCTGGCGTAAATTAATAATGCTTTGTCTAATGTACATAGATATTCTGTTGACTTTCACTGCATGAAAAGTTTAATTTCACTTCAAATTAAACTATACTTATATGCACTTTAAATTTAAAAATAAAATTTTAGTTTAATCTTCTATTAAATTCTACATTTAAGACTGGTTTACATTTCATGTAACTGAACAATTAAATTCTTGAATCTACGGTCAATTTAAATTAAAAATTAAATTGAAATTAAATAAATTTAAAGTTTAATTTTCATCAAATTCTAACTAAACTATACAAAAATTCAGAATTTAATCGGAATGGCAAATTATTTTAAGTTTTAAATAAAATCCAAAGTGTATTCACCTTAACTTCTAAACTTGAAATTTACAACAAAAATAAATTACATTAAATCCACTTCTTCATGCAGTGTATGTCACATTCTGCGTGACGGTCACACATTTTGTGCATTTAAATATGACCAGTCTCTGTTAAGGGCTTAAATATGTCACATTCTGGGTAACGGTCACACATTTTGTGCATTTATGTATGACCGGTCTATCTTTAGGGCTAAAATGTGTTACATTCTGGGTAACGGTCACACAATTTGTGCATTTATTTATGACCAGTCTCTGTTAAGGGCTGAAATATGTTACATTCTGGGTAACGGTCACACAGTTTGTGCATTTATATATGACCGATCTCTGTTAAGACGTTAAAATATGTCACATTCTGGGTAACGGTTACACATTTTGTGCATTTATGTATGACCAGTATCTGTTAAGGACTAAATAAACGTATGATACCAACTTCAGTGCGCACGACACGTGTTTCTGGAATAACCTTCATCAGGTATGCTCAAGACCAAAAATATTGGGAAGCCAATATATATAAAACGTTTGGGAGCATTAAAACCAAAAAGGACCTAAACAGAATAGCCAAAACCGTCTAAGGTCAACTTTGCCTGAGGGAGTTGTAACCTTAGTTTTAGTACAATTTCTTAATTTATAAACTGAAAATTTACACATTTTGTGCATTAATATATGACCGTCCTCTGTTAGGGGCTAAAATATGTCTCATTCTGGATAACAGTCACACATTTTGTGCATTTATATATGACCAGTCTCTGTTAAGGGCTAAAATATGTCACATTCTGGGTAACGGTCACAAATTTTGTGCATTTATATATGACTGGTCTGTGTCCTGGGCTTAAATAAGTCACATTCTGGGTAATGGTCAAATATTTTGTGCATTTTATATGACCGGTCTATGTTTAGGGCTGAAATATGTCACTTTCTGGATAACAGTCACATATTTTGTGCATTTATATATGACCAGTCTGTGTTAAGGGCTACAATATGTCACATTCTGGGTAACGGTCACATATTTTGTGCATTTATATATGACTGGTCTGTGATAAGGGCTAAAATACGTCACATTCAGGGTAACGGTCACACATTTTTGTGCATTTATATATGGCTGGTGTTTGTTAAGGGCTAAAATATCACTGCATGAAAAGTATAATTTAACTTCGAATTAAACTATATTTATACACACTTTAAATGTCAAATTTAAAAATAAAATTTTAGTTTAATCGTCTATTAAATTCTACATTTAACACTGGTTTACCTTTCATTTAAATGAACAATTAAATTCTTGAATCTACGGTCAATTTACAGTAAAAATTAAATTAAAATAAATTTAAATTTAATTTTCATTAAATCCCCACTAAACTATACGAAATTCAGAATTTAATCAGAACGGTAAATTATTTTAAGTTTTAAATAAAATCCAAAGTATATTCAACTTTAATTCAAAACTGAAATTTACAACAAAATAAATTACATAAATCCAATTTTTGATGCAGTGTTTAACAGGTGGCATTTTGCGGTTTTTCATGCACTTTGACCTCGACGGGAACTGTTCTAAATCTGATGTTAGCAGTTAAGAGCTGTTCTACAGTTGACGTCATAATTAGAACAGAGCTGCTCTATCCAGAACAGAACTGTTCTACAATTGATGTCATAATTAGAACAGAG
>JAOXYI010467132.1:0-15826 GCA_028566495.1 Lithophaga antillarum
ATCTGGAACGAATACAGGGTAGAAGAAAATAAGTTGTGGTTTTCCTGATAGAATGGGGACTTATTTATGGTAATATATTGGTAACTTGCCCGTCGAGCACAGTTTGTTATTTGGCAATTCTAAGGGGCAAAAAAGTGGCCTTATCATACCTCCTCCTTTTACTATTTTACAATGGTATTTGCCGCTATTCGCCACTTTCTAATAGTCTTCCACATTTATTTCGTACTCGACTCGTGCCTTATGTGATAAAGAAAACAAGCTATATGCCGATGATCGATGTTCCCCTCTCCCAGTAAAACTGGTCGCAGAATATAGCTGGTCCCAAGGATCATGTGAGCTATTACACCACTTGGCGCCCGACGTTAGGTTCGGTTACGTCTATTTATCACGAACCTTTCACATTTCTATCTTCTTCTCTGAAACCACTCGACAGATAGAAGCAATCTTGGCAGAAATGTTTATTGGATCGTCCTTTACACAGTTTGTGTTTTCCATTTCGATTTGATATTTAAAATAGCCAACCGGGCCAATAATGTATTCTGTTTGGTTGAAGGGACCATAACATTTTGAGAATATCCCTTTGGAAGGTTTTCTACTAATTTATTTTGCGTATCTATTTACACACGGGACATAATTTAACATAGGGCCCTATTGGAAAACAATTAAAGATCTCAGAAACAGTCGATTAATTGATTGATTGTATGGGGCTTACGCCACTTTCAGCAATTTTTCAGGTATATCGTGGCGCTTAATTTTACTGGTGCAGGATGCCGGAGTGCCTGATGAGAACCCCAACCTTCGGCATGAAAACTGGCAATCCTTGTCAATTAAGGTTGGTGTCCAGCACACCCGCCATGAGGAAGGCTCGAACTCATAACTCCACTGTTAACACGCTAGTGATCAGTAGCAGATATGACTAACTACCTAGACCACTCGGCAGCCGAGGACTCTAGATACAGCCGAGGCTATTAAACCAGAACTATTACATGTAATGAATGATCACAGTGGAGCATAATTTAACATCTAGTTTTACTGGGGCAGGATGCCGGAGTGCCTGGTGAGAACCCCAACTTTCGGCATGAAAACTGGCAATCCATGTCAATTAAGGTTGGTGTCCAGCACACTCCGCCATGAGAAGGCTCGAACTCACAACTCCAGTGTTGACACGCCAGTGATCAATAGTAGATATGACTAACTACCTACCACCAAAATCCAAAGATACAGCCGAGGCTATTAAACCAGAACTATTACGTGTAATGAATGATAATTGGATTGTCCCACACGAAGCTTTTGCTTTTTAAGCCGATTGAAAATCCAAGATGGTCACCAGCACGGGACATAGTGTAACGTAGAACCCTATGAGAAATATGCTAAGGCTCTTTTCTCAGAAACGACTTAAACCAGAAATGGTAATGAATAATCATATGATGTCTGTGTATTAATGCCAATCTGATGTCAAAGATGACCGCAACTGCAGGATATAATATAGAACCCATCTGGAAATAATATATAAAAATCTACTTCACGGTAGCTACGGAGATAATTAAACCGGAACTGTTCATGAATGATCCTCGGAAGGTCATTTATAAAGATTGCGCTTTTGATGGAGATCCAATATCAAACCACAGGATATACTTTAAAATAAGACTCTATGGGAAATAAACTTAAAGATATGTACTCAGAAATAACTCGGATAGTTAAGGCAGAAGTATTAAAAAATGATCATTGAATAATTCTTTACAAATCTTGTGTTTTCATAACGATCCAAAATCCAAGATTGCTGCCACCCAAGAACACAATTTAACGTATGGTAAATAAACTTGAAGATCTTTTCCTGAGAAAATTACACCAGAAGTACTTATGAATGATCTTTGGATGGTCTTTTACATTGTTTGTATTTTTAATGCCAAGTTAAGATCAAAGATGGCTACCACTGGAGGACATAGTTTGATATAGAACGAATTGAAAATTTAGGTAAAGATCTTATTTTCTGTAATCAATGAAACAATTAAACCAAAATTGTTTATGAATGATCATTGGATGATCCTTTACGAAATCTATGTATATATGCGGACCCAAACTCTGCAGGAAAATGCTTTAACATACGACTATACTGGAAATATGCTTAAAGATATTGTCCTCAGAAACAACTGAGAGAGTTAAACCAGACGTATTTATAAATGATCATTAGATAATTCTTTATAAAGTGTGCGTTTTTCATAGGCATCTAAAATCCAAGATGTCAGCCACCGCAGAACATTGTTTAACATATCTTTCGAGAAATATACCTAAAGTCTTCTTTACAGAAACCACTGAGATAAAATTATTAATGAATCAAAATTTGATGGCCCTGTGCAGGTTTTTTCATACCGACCTATCATCCAAGATGACCGACAGGGCCAGATAAGTTTAAACCTGAGCCCCGTGGGAAATATGCTTAAAGATCATCTTAGAAACCAAAGAGACAATTAAAACAGAAATGTTCATGAATGATCATATGATGGTCTTTTACAAAGTTTGTGTTTTGCATGCTAATCCAAATCTAAGATGGTGGTCATCACAGGACATAATTTAACATATGACCCAATGATAAATACATGAAAAAATTATCTCAAATACATGTAGTACTGAGATAATAATTCTATTCCTTTGTAGAAATTGTCTTTGGCTTGTGCTCAAGTTTTTTGTGACAACTGAAATACAAGATGACCGACATGCATCATGGGGCATAGAACCTTAAAGAAATGTGTTTGAAGGCGATTTTCTCAGAACCGACTTGATAAAGTTAAATCCTGTTAATGAATGATCACTAAATATTTCTTTACAAAAGGCATTTTTGTACAGATCTAAAATCCAAGAGGTAATCAGAACAGGACATGAAAAATACAAGTAAATATGTCCTCAGTTTACACTGAGTCTTGGCAGAAGTGTTCTTTGGATAGTTCACCATAAAATTTATACTATTTTTTGTGTTGATCAGAAATCCAAGAAGACGGTCACTATGTACAACAGTTGAGGACTGGTGAAACCAAAACTTTTATGATTAATCACTGGATGGTTAAAGATGTGTTCAAAAATAAAGAAACCGTCTACGTAGCGTGTGTTCTCATACCGCTCTACTGTATCTGTAGCAGATACTTTAACATGTGTCTGCATAGGACATTTTCTATTGGGCATATTTCAATTTCTGATACTTGGACCGTTTATAGCCAGGTGAACAATACATGTGAGCCTCTAGTTTCTGTTGGCTTTATCAGTATAATTTTTAACCAACAAATACATGTAGATATACATGTGTAATAATATACTATGTCACAAGTGCATTATAACGAATTATGTTTTTGGTGGAAAATCCGACATTCAGATATTTAAATTTCTACTACATATTCTATAAAAAGGAACATATGCTAACGCAGTTTTTTTGTAACTTTTTCCCTAAATCCTCTCATCAGCTACTGGCCATTGTAGTGACTACATTCATTGGCCAAAAAGAAGCTATTACATTTTTGACCGATCCGGCATTGAACAATTGCGACATGGAACTTCGCAACTGAATAACGTTTCTACACTGTATATTTGAAAGTACGCTTTGAAAACATCTTTATAAAACTGTTCCATGGTTGATTAAAATTTTTGAACACTTTAGAAAAGAACAGTATTTTTGGATTTATATGTTTCAGTGTCTATATTTAAAAAATGTCTTGCATACGGTGCACTAAATCAACTTTGGCATCTCGTGATAATAATCGGTGTTAACCAGACAGAAAGTATAATTTAGCAATATAGCAACAGTGTTAGATAAAAGTTTTTTTCATATCTCAGTGAAATACGAAGGGTCGATGTCTAAAATTAAGAAAGTCCAGCAACTGCTATTATTTAAAATTTGTTTGAACAAACAAATTTTAATTTTAGTCAACATCAAATGAAAGACGTGATTCAGAGATGAAAATGACACTGTTTCACTGCAATATTACTTTATATAGATTTTACATATTACATAAATATAGTTGGAAAGACATTAAATTTAAACGTTGCCATGTTGTGTTAATTGAACTTTTCTCGCGGTGAATTTACCTAGTTAGTAGAAATACCAAAATGATACAAAAAGGCAGTAAAGATCTATCCGAGTATTTTTTGCTTTTTATTTGTGCAAGTAATTAAACCGCGAGATTCTGAAGTGAATTAAAACATTAGAAGATTTTCATTGGTGCATGATAGTTATTGTTTGAAAAATTTTTCTTCATCCGTTCTACTACACATGTATATTTATCCTTTTCTCATAATTATCGTTTAATGTTTTAATATTTCTCACTTTTCTTAATGGTTGCGTCTTCAGGACTCCGTTATGTGCTTTGTATTTTATTCCAGTTATCTGGGGAATTGCAAACTTTTGTTACGGGAATTAGGGCGATTAAGCAGTAGATAAGTTAAAAGCTTTCATGTTATTCCATTTTTAAGTTTTGAAATATTCCGGTTGATAATTGAACTTTGATATACCGTCGCAATTCTATAAGTATTTTACATTTATTAGAGCAGAACTTTAATCTAATTTTGTTTCTTGATCCGAAAGTGTTGTTTAATATGTGGAAATGGATTTCTACCAGGGTATTTCCCGAAAGTTTTTATTTGTTTTAGCTGTAATTGTACAAAACATGATTGGTATAAAGCTGACGTCAATACAGAATCTATTGATATAATACATCTAACATCGCAATACCTTCAGGACGATTTTCTGGCTATTTATTATGATATTTATAGTAATGACGGATATTTAGATATCAGAACTGGACCAATTAAATGTGTGTGTCTGGTATGTATATTATATAAGAAGCATAATCAACCTGACAAATACTAAATGTAACCTACTAGTTTTGCATTTTACATTCTCTTCATTTATAATAATACAAAGCCAGATTGATGGAAATTCAATGAACAGAAACATCTATGAGTATATTAACTAATAAACAGCTGCGCCATGAGCGCAAGATACGCCCGTCCCCCCATTTTTTTATTATCAAAGTTACATAATTCAAGAACAACAAACCTAAACGTCCAATGTAGTCGAAACTGACTGATAGATGTCTTCTTTTTTTGGTTTTACATTGTATAAATTTTGTACGATTCAGAGAAAACAAACTGAATTTAGCGCAAGGCATTTGAAAATTGCCCATATTTGACAATTAAAGTCCCATAACTCTGGAACGACAATTCCGAAAATAGTAAAAATCAAAAGGTACCTTGTCTTACTAGACCTTAACATTGTGTAAAAAAATTGTAAAGATTTGTCACAGCAAACTTGAATTTTTCCGAGACATATGAAAAATTGCCCATATTTTGACGATCAAAGTCCCATAACTCTGAAACGACAATTCTAAAAATCGTCAAAATCGAAAGGTACCTTGTTTTATTGGACCAAAACATTGTGTAAAAATTTCATAAAGATTTGGCACAGCAAACTCGAGTTATTGCGAGACATATGAAAAATTACCCCTATTTTGACGATTAAAGTCCCATATAATATAATACATCGTTACAATTAAAAGTCTGGCGGGTGAAACGAGGCAGTGTCATTTCGGTGTGGACAAATATCCAGTACATGTTTCAACAACACATGTAGACAAAATGGAGTCAGATTAAACTCTGATAGCAATGATCAGAGAGAAAACAATATTGCAAATTGTATTCCATCACTGGCCGTCAAAACTCCAGAACGACAATTTAAAAAATTGTCCAAATCGAAAGGTACTTAGTGTTCGTGGAAGTAAACACTGTGTTAAAATTTATTGAAGATCTGTCTAGGCACTCTCAAGTTATTGCGAGATGTGCTCGGACGGACGGACGGACGGTTATTGGTTTTCCATAATAAGTCCGTCGTCGACGGGCGTATAACAAGATAAAAACAGGTTGACCCAAAATGCATCTAAAAGACACCCTTTACAGTGATGTAGGTAATATTTTCTAAAATACTTCATAACTTTCAGTACATCTGGATGTTTCAAAATTTAGCATATGTGTTATAGAAATGGTAAATGAAATTTCAACTTCGGCTTTTACTTCATAGCTGCGAAGAAATTCATCTTAGATATAGGAAAGAGTAGCCATAATTACACATATCTACAGTCTTTAAGATATAAAGGAAAAGTCCAGGGAAGAATCTTTGGTAACAAGAATACATCGTTACTTCATAATGTTCCTTAGCTGTTATCTTCACTTACATTGAAAATAACACAAATTGTTAATAATATACTTCTATTTTATTTGTTTCAAAATTAATTTTTATCGAATGAAATGTCTTCCATCCTTAGTTAGTTTTGGTTGTATTTATAGCTTGATTCTCGATATTTATTCCTTTGATTTTCAAACATTTGGCTTGGAACCCCACTGATAAGACATATTGAAATACGCATACGGTACACCAAAATAACTTTAGTATCTTGAGTTGTATCGCTAGAAAATAAATTTGGTTCGTTCAACTTACAATGACTAGGTTATCATAAAAGGCCATTGATAATTTTTAATTTTATTACGTAAATAAACCTATATCTACATATTCAAAGCTATATCTTTACAAAAATGATTCAAAACCGTCATTATTCATGGACATTAAAATAAATCAAAATTGTTAAACGATATGCTCCTACATTAGATTAAAAATTTTCACATAGAGTAAAATGTATTCCGTCCTCAATTAGTTTTGGCTGTACCTTTAGGGTGATTACTGGATTTTGTTCTCTTCAACATTTATTTCTTGGATTTCCAAGCAATTTGCTTCGGGCACTTCTGTGAGACATAATGTGTTGAAATGTGCAAATAGTGCATCAAATAAACTTTAATATCTTCTGATATTCTATCACTAGAAAATAAATCTTGTTCGTTCGATTTACAATGAGTAGGTTCTAATATAAGGCCACTGATGATTTATATTGTTATTTCTTAAATAAAGCCTAGATCTACATATTCAAAGCTTTAAGGGTTTTTCAGGAGCACTAGAAATGATACACCTATATCTTTATAATAATGATTCAAAAGTTCTAATTACATTAAAATCCAGATATATGTATCTGTAAAATTTCCTGTACCTTTTTATTAATTTTCAGAACCACCAATCAAGGATGTATACTCATTTACGTCTCTGTGTAAAAATGGACATTCCTTTAATACTAAAGATAGATGCTTATTGGATTTTGATAAATATGGTGATGTCATAGGATGTCGGGATATGTCACATCTTCATGAATGTGGTAAGGTATTAAAAATGGATAAACTCTTTCTCAGACAATGTTATTCCAGATACATTTCATTGCTGGAGTTAAATCAAGGAAATGCAACTACCTCACATGTGAAATGTTATAACTTTGTTATTTGTTAAGATAAAAGATAAAATAAGGTAATAAAATGAAGACAAAATAACAAACACAGCAACAATACTAAAGTTATTACAATACTTGAAATATTCAACAATTGAATAAGATCAAAGTCAGTCAGGTCACAAATTGATCGCACAATGAGCGGAAGCTATTCGCACAATGATAGCAACCTGATTGCAAAAAAACCCCCCAAAAACAAAACATTGCCATACGTGCATGGACTCCAAAAATCTGTGCATTCATTAATGGAGCTGGGAATATATGCGCAAATGTATCTATTATCATTGCTCAAATTTTGTGATCAATGACTTAATTTTATATTCAATGACTGCATCTCTTTGGGCTTAGTGACCGGGTACAAGATCTTAGGTTACGATCAAACTGGACATGATTGATTAACATTACAAATTTATCTTTACATATAAATAAATATTTACAATTTCTAAGTATACAAGTTAAATACTGTGTATTCAGGTACACCAATCAGTATATTCAATGGCATCAAAATAACATGCTGCGTGTATGTATCGTTCAATGGTATATTGTGTATTTCACTTACGTATGCGAATGGGGAATGGTTATCGTGTATGAGGAATCGTTTATTATGTATTTAAAGGATAAATTGCGAATTAGAATATTTCATAATGTACAACGATAAAACTATATCACGTTCTGTAATCTGAATTTGTTTATATGAAAGAATTTATTAATCTAATGAAATATGAAGCAAATTTATCTATAATTTTATTTCTTAAATTATACATTTTGAAAAGCAAATGCAAAAGTGAATGAATTATTTGCACAAAGATAAGTTATAATAAATAAGAGTCACCTTTATTCACACGTACATATCCGTGTCGATTGACAAATAACCCTTAATTAGCTTACCTGTATATTGATTGAATCAAGGGCGTCATTTAATTGGATAAATGACTCTCTTTGATGAAGTTACAGAATCATTGACAATAGGAGAATGATTTTATACAGAATTTGATTACGCATTTCAATCTTTAACAAATTAATTAACAATATTTCAAAATGATGTGTGGTATGCTTACAAATTAGCTCTAAGTAGACTGACAAATGTGTATTTCAAACAACAATTAAACCGGGGAGGTGATACAGGCTCCATGAACGTCTGGTTAATATTTCATATCTTGCTGTCCGGACTTGGAGATACTTAAAGATTATGCCAGTCTTCAAGATAAGGTCTTTGAATATTTATACTTCAGGCATTTCCATTCATGTGCAACAAAATATGCGATTTGTTACGATGAACTGGAGATGTATTTTTAACATAAATGCCTTCCAGTTTGGTCGAAACCAACATCATCTTTTTACCAAAATTGGCTGCTTCGGTAATTGTCTAATGATCTATCATCTTCAGCTGGCGGCCTTATGTCATTGCTGAAAAATCATGAAAAGGATATATGAAACTATTAGGCTTTATTTCAAAATTAACAGAAGCAAACTGGTATATGATAAGGTATACTGTTCATTGTCATCAAAAATTACATTGAGCGTTTAATTTTCATTTAGACCAATTTATATGCCCTACCGGTTATTATCAGTGTCGGGAGGGTTACTGCCTTAACCCGAGACTAGTTTGTGATGGTTACCAACATTGTACTGGTAACGAGGACGAACGAAACTGTAGTGAGTAAAATTAAAAAGTATATTCATATCATATTAATATTTTTCTAAATTGCATAATATATATCTGTGTTTCGAGAGGTTTCCATTACAAATGAATTGGTTTCGATAATATTTTATCATTTTTTGGCTTTCGTCGTAAATTCTATTTCAGGCTATCATGGGCTTACTCCATGTATCTGAACAATACAGAATGTAATTGTAGAACGCTTGTACTAATAAAGGTGTTTTTGTGACCTTTGGATGTTTTATGATCTTATTTGTTAATGGATGATAACAAAAAGTGATAATTTGAAGCTGTTTTATATTTAGAAACTGCTACATACGTTAATTTTCAAAATTATTTTTTATAACAAGAACACTTAAGATCAATTCTCCGTAGGGATAAAAAAAATGTGGCGACGTATACTTTCGGAATTCTCTTAAAACCACATTAAAACTAGATATGACTCAGTGACAACAAAAAAATAAAATCAGTAGTACTTTTTCAGAATTTATCTCCGTTGCCATGGTAACCAGAATACACGTTTTTTTGCTTAAATTCCCTACCATTAAATAAAAAAAAAACATATTTGATGTAGTTCTTCAAGTGAGACTCCGAATAATCATGTCTATGTTCTTATCATGTTTGTTAAGCTTGGATAGGATTTTCACAAAACAAAATCTTTTATATTAAAACCAATGTTTTTATTTGAGACCCAATTTGGACCAAATTATCATTTTCTGTAGTAGATTCTTCCCAATTTTTAAAAATTAAACTATAAGATTTCGCAACTTATATACAAGTTTTCATATATCAATTTATTTGAACTTATCAGTTCCAATAAAAGAAAACTAAACAAGAAATTCAGTTGGATAAAAGCCTTCCGATTCATCCCACTGTGCCAAACAATCGTTGAAAGCACAATATGGACATTTTTGTGTATTTGACTGATTTCGGTAAACTCCTAGACTAATCTTGTAAAGACATTATGACCGTTTGTGTTCCAGTAAAATCAGTCTAGTACAATCTGTACCAGTCTTTCATTTTGCAAAATATTTTGGCGACCAATCCAATTATATAGCAGTACCAAGCTCGCAAATGTCACACTGTTTAAAAATCGTTGTAAAATGTGGAATATCTTGTTTCTATATATGTATGTATCATGTTGAAAATTTATTTCTTTTCTTAGATTTGCATATAAAAGTTTCTTGTTGGATTAATACACAATTTGTTTAAATAATTAATCGATTATTGCATTTCTCAATTGCAGTAAAATAAACGTCAAAATAAATTATTATCTTTAATGACTTGATATCATCAAAATCTTACTGTACTATGGGTCCGATTGGGTCTGTATTTTCTTTTTCGATATACTCTATGAATATATCGAGGTCACATGATAATCACGTGATCAGAAACATACCCTTAACAATCGACACTTTCAACTCAAAAGTTGTATTGTGTAGACACCGTTGGGTTTGGATTTATTGTGCGGAATAGAAAGAGTTTTTACTGAAAACTTCTATACGATTTATAATAAATATCTTTTTTTCTTCAAAAACGTGTCTAAAAGATTTTGACTTTCATAGATTTTAACGTCTGTTTTGTATACCGTGTAAAACTCACAAACCAGAGAGAAAATTTGTAAAGTACAGGTTTTATTCATTCGTTGAGTCCTAAAAGTACTAGATCCTTTATTCCTACACGCTGGAACTTTGCGACTGAAAACGCGATAAGCTGTAGATTTTCTCGTATACCATTTCTGACAAACACTCAGGTGACATTTAAAGGGAGGTAAATCAGCATGAAACAAAGAACGTTTGCCGGAAATTACGAATACGCATAATTTATTTTTGGCAATAAAAATTTTCCTTCTTTCAGATAACACGATAGATTTATAAAGATATTGATAATAAGATTTTTTTAATGAGCCATCACGGGAAAAAGAAGCATTTCACGCCCTGACGCTCTCAATGTAATTTACAAAAATAGATTTACGTATAAATGTAACAAAGTTAACTCCTTTTTTGTATAGCATTTTACTTATGCAGTTAAAATCTTCTATTTGCAATAAAGGAATAGCGATTAGTGTTATAGCCGAAAAAAAATGGAAGATATATAGATGTGGTTTGAAGTGGATGGGGGTGCTTCGGGGATGCAATATAAAATGAGATGAACTTCAGCGCTAGCAATATCTTTTTTACTTTTAAAAACAAACCGTAGTTCCTGAAACGCCTGTATTTGCCAGCGAGAACCAGGAACAGATGTATAACCTTGCAAAAAACGGGGCGAAGGGTGTACGTATTTTTCATCATTTGTCCCCAAAATATGTTTCTTTTCCTAAAACCATGCAAGCATCCGCTACCGGGGAATAGAACAACTCCAACCAAAAGACGGCTTTATATAAGTCAGGTTATGTTTGGGGCTCTCTACATGAACTGCATGTCTTAAAAATTGTTAATGTACTTGTAAATCAAAAGTCTGCTTCCTTTTTCAACATTTTGGTACAAACTATATTATAAAGAATGGCAATGTTTTGAAAAACCTCCTCCTTTCCTTTCTTGAATGTGAATATTGATACATGTATCTGAATTCTTGGCAGTAGGTAAGATGATCAATAACATCTACCTCCAGATACAAGATACTTTCAAACCAAGATATATGACTTAAAAACTGTACATGACAGGTGATCACTAACGTAAATACATAAAAATACGACATTTAGTGCAACTTGCAATAATGTGTTCAGGATTCTGAGGCTAAATACGGACTGATTTCTAAATCAGAATTTGAATATGTTAAATGTTAGAAATAAGCAGGAAGCATGCTTACCTATTAAAACTGCAACTCAATGTCTGATGTTAATTTGCCAAAAATATTGCAATGCAACAACTAAATGACCTTCTTTACATTTTGGTTGGGTACAATTTTTCTGTTGTAAGTAATTATCTTTTTGTAATGTATACCACGTCAAAGGTTTTCATTCGCCTTAAACCAGATATGAGATTTAGCTTTTCATAATAAGCAAAAAAATATACCACCTTGGATTTGTCAAGTAATTAGTGTAAATTTCATGAATTATGAATTTAGAACACTGTTTTCGGTAGCTTTCTATTACTTTCAAAGTGTCATCAGTTGTATGTATAAAATAAAGAAAACTAACAGTTTATACCTTTAATTAAAACATTAAAAATAATCTGTCATTAATTATAGTACTTATATTACCTCAAGTATAGCAGTATCCAGTATCAAATAAATGTATCACTTGTTTTTGTCGATTTCTTCAATGTTTATAAATCCAAGCAGGATTAGTGTAACACTTTAATTCCAAGATATATATATCATTGGATACACTTTAATAATGTTCAGAGGTATATATAGCAAATTGTGCATTCGCGTTGTATAAAAATACTAATTATTACACACACAGAAGATCACATTATGTTGCGCTGCAGCTAGTAAAAATAAAGTTGAATTTCATAATCATTTAATATGAATAAAAAATCAAGAATACGCACTCCTTACTTTCCTCCAGTCCTGATCTGGAAAATAAAAAGCAAATTTTATCTAATTGGTCACAGCTGATTAAATACGTTATAAGACTTCACATGCATTGATACATGCCTAATTCGGTGTTAACCTAATGTAGTTTACATATAATTGAAAATGAAGCTAATTACAGCATGAACAGTTTTGAATTAATAAAAATAAAATAATGATAAACAAGAATAAAATATTTTTGTGTATCTCTTCATAAACAAGGAATTATATAATTTCCTGATTAAACCATGATAGCTTGTTAAAAAATAAGAAATGTTGCCCGAATAATTCACAGTATTTATTACAAAATCATTATCTAATAATGATCTTAGTAAATTATTATATAATTTGTTGTCTTCCATGTAATTCATTCAAATCGTTTCTGTATAACTTTAACTGCATTGTGGGATATTTCAGTATGACCACATTATATGAATTTATACATATCCTCTAACCTAGTTAACTATATGAAATATAGGAAAACAAGTAAATAGCAGAATACAGCCTTTATTAATACTTCTGATACTAAAACATAACTATGAGATAAAAAAAAGCTTCAGGATTAAGTGGTGTACCACAAGGCAAACGCTACTTACTTTGCATTTCTGTATCTATTGATTATCTTGCAAAAGCCGCAAACCCAAAAAGGTATAGTTTAACATAAGAAATTAAACTGAAAAGAAAAACAAGTTGCAACTAAACAGAGAAAAAACAAACCATATAACAAAAAACACAGGACAGATATTTGTGATTTGAAATGTATTTGTATTTTCTTTCTAAATATTATGATGGCTTCAGTTTTGGTGTCATCCTGTTTAATAAAAAATAACAATAAATAAGCTAAAGCTTAGCTTCTAATATAGTGTAACAAATGGACATAACATATAATATACAGAAATAAGACAAGGGGCATTATATTTAAGGTTTTGTGACTCTTGCAGTCTTTCATTTTATTTTTTTTAAATTCTTATAATTGTCACTTACAAACATGGCCTATTTTGACAGGATAAAAAACAATCTTGGAGTGCATAATGCACCACAATGTTTATTTTCTTTTGTAGAAAACTTGAAAACCCTTTATGGTAAAGTAAAATACTTTTTACTTTAAAAAGGGGGTTATCACCAAGCGTAGGCCTCTGGGAAAACGATTTGTTTAAGGGTTACCACCTTTATAAATGAAAATAAAAACTCTCTCCACTCCACATGCTCAACAGCAGGAAGAATTAAATCTTATTTGACACACACAAGGCTCTACAATAACGTTCAGAATTTGTAGATCTATTTTATTTCGCCTGATTTCTCAACAAGTATATATCTGCAAACCTAACATAAAAAGCAGATTCGTGTGATAATCTTACCTGTCAACGATTTATGCATCCTTTCCAGCTTTTATGTTTCTTAAAACCAAAAACACAGGTGCTCGCTGTGACATTTTATTTACATGTACGCTGATTAGGTAACACAAGCATTAATATGACGACGATGTCGACAGATATCAGTGTAAATAAAGGTAATCTTGATAAAGGCAGCGAAAAGAACGAACAGTAAACACTACTAAATAAATATTTTATTCTGTGACTCAAGTTAAGATTTTTAAAATGAACACCAGAACCAAATATCACGTCTGATACCATATTTGCCCGACACTAGCGGCGTGAAGTAACTGAGGCTGCTTAACGGGTTTCTCTTGGACGACTGATCTGAGACTGCAGTGCAGTCACATTAAAATCCAAAAGGTTTACATTAACCTGCCTGCATAACAGATCACATGTACATGCAGTCATAAAATTGTGAAGATGATAATTATTGGACCTTGCTATTAAGGGTTATAGTATGATAATGTTTCTTTCCGTTTATTAGAGCCATTTGGTGATGAAAGTGACAATTCAAATTCTTTTACAGAACAGAGTTTACGATTAGAATTTTACCACCAATTTTTTTCTGTGACCTCAAATTCACGTGCCCCCTGTACCCCAGGTAAATCCACGACTGTTGTCTGTTTTTATAGCAAGTGCAAAGTCTCTCATGTCTTTCTCGTCGCTGGACAAATCTTGTCTTTGGTGATAGAGGGCGTTTTTATATATTGTATAGCCATCACATTAAGTTCGTGTTGTCAATAGCTATAATTTCGAGTAAACAGTTTTTAATATCACTTCACCCTTCCAAAATACCTGATGTCACTCTCAGTTTCTGTGGGGAGTTCGTGTTGTTCCTGTTGATGTTTAATGTCATAAGTTACCTATTGTGATGTCAGTGTAAAGACGATGTTCGGTTCATAGTTTAGTCCCGTTTGTTTGTAGGGAGTTGTTATTTTATGTTAAATGTATTCTTTTAAGAAGCGTGGTGTCCAACACTATTTTCCCGTAAAACTGATGTTGGTGTCGTCTCACAATATACGGCGGATGCCACATTTTGGGCAGGATATGCCTACCCTTCCGATCACCTGATGTCACTCCCGGTATTTTATGAGAGTTCGTACTGCCCGTGTTTGTGTTTAATCCTTTGTTGATAACGGTCTTGTCCGGTCCTATGGATATATATGACTTATGAACTTCGGTATTCTTCTCATTCTATTCTATTCTGAATTTGAAATTGCTATGATTAATATTAGGTTGTAATTTTAAATACGAATCATTAAATTAAGTTTATTTTTCGACATGCTGTGTTAAATATAAACATATATGGTTAATATGAAATAACATCGGAAATCTATTTTAATATAATTTTGTTAATATCTTATTCACAATGCAAAATTTAAAATTCTGATCATTTATCTAATAATGTGTCGTTAATTTTATATCGCGAGTGTAATTTAAATTTTCCTGTCTTATCTAAATCCCGTTAATAATCTTTTATCGCTTGCAGGATTTAAAAATTCCACCTGTAATTTAATATTCTATCGATAATCTTGTTCTGCATACGTAATTTTAATTTCGACCGCTATAATCCAATTTTCTGCTAATAACCTTATTTCGCACGACATAGTTTTAAAATTCGACCCTTAATTAATGTCGTGTCGTTAATCTTTTCCGTAGAGCATAGTTTTACATCTCGTGTTCAGGATGTTCGCTGCTCACATTTTTTGGACCACTGAGTGTCATAAACAGGAAGTACTTAATATTTTCTTAATAAATATAATAACATTGCCAAAATACAATCTAACTAAGGTAATAATGGATTTTTAGCAATAATTTTCAAAGAAAGTCTTGAATTTTTATGTTATGTTTGTAAAATCTGAAAATGACACAATGGGCTCACGTGCAAAAAGGTTACATTTACCAGA
>JAOXYI010468233.1:0-15824 GCA_028566495.1 Lithophaga antillarum
ACATACGGAACATGTATTTCCATATCATTCCTATAAGTTTCAAGGTCAAAATGTATTATGTTAGTCTTTATTTCCTTTACTTTTTGGGGGTGTTTTATTAGATACCTTCCTTCTTTCTTAATCTTTGCTTTGTAGTAACCAACAAGATTATCATTACAACTGTGTTTAGTTATATAATACTTTCGCATTTATCACACTGTTTCGCATTACAATTATGACTTCCTGTATATTTGTTGCGACGTTTTTTACATTTCTCTATCTTCTTTGTCTCTATCAATATATAATGTCCCTTAGATAGTTTTATGCTCATTGACTCATCAGGATTAAAATGACCTCCTGTTTCAAACCAAAATAATCCGGTATTAAGATTACCGCTTTGCATAATCAATTGGAAATGGGATATGTGTTTTGGGAGGGGCAGGTTTATATTGTTTTCGTATTTCATCGCATATAGTAATAGTGGGATTGAAATTTGGAATTAGTTTTTGTAAATATCTAAAGCAGCAGTTATTATTCGTTGACCTTGGGTTTATGCGTTTCACTCCAGTTTCTATTTTTTCTGTTTTGTCATGTTTACTTTCATTACATCCCCCGAAAGGAACATTGACCACTTTTATTATTATCTTTGTAATTTCGTGCGTGTAATCTTCATTCGGAGCAAGATTAAGGTCGAGATATTTTTGATATAAATCTAGAAACTCATTCAGTTCCTTGATTCGAAAACTGTTCATATGCTTAGTAATTGTTTTTTGTGTTTGTGCCCTTCTTTGTCATAAACAAAAGACACATTGATATCTGCATCATTTGTAAACCCATCATTTAATGTATGCTTTAATCTAGATGAAATTATGTTTATGACTTCATCAATATCATCGCTATCTAATTTAAGATGTTTAATATGCTTTGCCTTTCAACATAAGGAAAATTCTCATTAATCTTGTTCATGCTTTTCTTTTATAATTTTTTTTATTCAATTTAAATGAAATTTACTTTTTGGATGGGAATACTTTGAGGACATACAATACTCTCGGTTACATACGTCACAATACCATTTATGGTTATAATACCATTTTTTGTAACTATCCCTATAACCTTGTTTACGTTCTTGTTGGCTACGATATTTTTTTGGTCTGGCCATTTTTTTTTATTGTGTATATTTGTTTTTATAGTTCTTTCAAGGTAAATGTAAACACAGTATCGACCTGGTTTAATTACTCTTCCTTGAACATCTGTAATATAAATACGAATATGATCGATGACATTTTTATTTACATCACAATAGGTTCTCGTTCAAACGGATAACTGCGGCTCAGACTTCCGGTGGAAAAGACACATAATGTATTGGTACTTTGACCTGATATCCTTGAATTGCTAATCAGGTCACAATGTATATGAATCGTGTCAACTGAATTTGCGATATTAGGTGTCTTAGTTCCATATTCAGTTTCCTTAATTATCTTCTTCTCAAACCCAATTAAATCTGCAAAATTACCCTGTGTTAAATCTAATTCAACTCCGACTAGTGTTATCAACACCTTAAAACTTGTTAGGTCAAATTGAAGGCTTATGGGGCTGGGGTCAAGGTGATCATTATATTTGAGGAATTCCGCAATATATGTATTCAAATCGTTATAACTATAAGCTCCATTACTAAATCTGATTTCTTGCCATTTGCCCTGTAACTTGTATTTGATGGTTTTGTTATTGTATGCTTCGCTCACATTTTACCAGCTATATGTCATGGAATTAATACGAGACAAGTCAAAGACATATGTTTTATTTTTGTCAAGTTCTATCGCTGGCTCAAATCTTGTAACGAAATCTGAAGCTGTGTTATTTCTGTTTTGTTGTCTGGCATCATAACTAGACAAAATTATTTTTGATTCATTTTAAAACATGAAGAAAAAAGTGTATGACAAAAATATAGGCGGATATATTTGGGTTGACCCGGTAACAAGACAGACCTTCGGCGGCGGCAAAGCCCCGACAGGAGAAGGATTGTTTGATGTATTGTGGAAAATTGGAAGTAAAATTACAAGTGAAACAGCAAAGAAAGTAACGACTGAGACTGCAAAGAAAGTAGCAACTTCTGCTTTGGACTCCGGAAGCAAGGCACTCAGTCAAAAAATGGGACAATATGTAGCTGAAAAAATAAGTGGCGTTGCCCCAGGCGTAGCCGCTCCAAAACCTGCTCCTGGTCAAGTAATGAAGGGAATTATAAAGACAAGCGTAGCCCCGGACGTTAAACCAAAACGTGACGAATTATCAGCTATACTAGGTAAAGGAAACAAAAAATTCAAATTAATCGATGCGCATTAGTCATGTCCTATGTTTCTTACCGCCCTAAGACCATAGCCACTTCGGTAAAAGATATATTCAAACGCATTGTAGGTTCGCTCTTTGGGAGTATGATGTTTGATGAATTAACCCGACTGAAAATAAATTAGGAAGTTTAAATCATGTTTCATTTTATTTTAAGGGACCTGACATGCCTATTGAAACACGCAGATTAAGAATCCGCTCCTTTTCCCAATCATTAACCACGGTGGTAATAGGAGTTTTGGGTGTTGTTACCACTATATTAGGTGAATTAAGAACCGCAAATTGCACAAATTAAATTTTTAAACGAGGTAATAGTTATATAAAAAACTTTTTTTCTAATCTCTTAATAACTAGGTGGTCTCATACATTTAGGAATTTTGGGAGCTTTTTGAACTTTAATTGCTCTGGGGTGTTTATTTGTTTTACTTTTGTTATCTGATAGATTAGATGCTAATTTGTTCATTTTGTCCTCAATATTAATTAATTTAATACTAATATTATTCATCAAATCAATAATGTTTTCCATTTTGTTTGAAGATATAATTACAAAATTAATAACCTCGTTACAATCACTGATTCAACTAATGCATAATTTAATCGCAGCTTTGTTTGTTTCATTGATTTTAGTTGAGAAATAAAGCGTTGCGATAACAAACATAATTAAATCAATACACTACATCTTAGTTACTTCCTTAAACTTCGCTGTATGCAGTCACGTTTTTGAATGTTCTTAAATTTTCTACCAAAACCTGGATTTATTTGGATTACGAAATATTCGGAAATATTTTGGATTTACTTTTTTATTTTTCGTTGGATTTATTGAATTACAACATGATTTTTTTTCGACTAATTATACTCGTTATTCAGGATTATTGGTAACAAACTTATTTATCCAGTTGTTTACTAATCAATAGGTATTACGGCGTAATACTTGTTTATACTTTAATGTTATGGATATCAACGTGTGATTTAGCGGAAACTCATTTAAATCAGTGTTAGAACAATTTTAAACAACATGAAAAATCAGAAATATATGTAAAGAATTAAATTGGTAATATGTGTGACATCATGTTCTAAAAATAAAGCGTTTACAGCGTAAACGGTTTGGATTTATGGAAAAATTCTAGTATATCGTGTAACATCATCATGTTCTAATATTAAAGCGTTCACACCGTAAACGCTTTATTTTTAGAACATAATTCTGCCATGGCTGGATATAACTCGTAATTTATTTGGAAATAAAATATGTCTTGAATTTGAACAACTCTATGTCGGATGCGGAAAAACTTTAGTCCTATTTTACATTTAAGTTTCTTAAAGAAAAGGTATAGCCAATTAACATGCTAGTGTGCTCTAAACAACATCCCACAGATTCCTGGACTTTTCATTTTTAAAAAAAATAATTATAGCTGGCTCTAAACCTTGGTTTAGATTTAGCTAGAGTAGTTTTTTTAAAAAATGAAAAGTCCAGGAATCTGTGGGGTATTAACTACTGGCAGTTACCATGATGTTTGTTGATGCCGACTGCCTTAAAACAAAACACAGAAGTTGTTTACGAGCCTCCCCTTAAACAGAAAAGGTTTTTAATAATATTATTTCAAAACCACATAAAATTATCAATGTCTAGGACCACGCTGATGCCGTTTATTTTGTAACAACCTGACGCCAGTAACGTATTTTATCAATTTACGCTGTGATATGAAATGACAACGTTTGCATTATCAGTTACAATATTATGTGATGGGAGGATCTTTCGCTGGTCTTTAAATTTACGCGATTTTTTTGGGCCGATATAGGGCCTTATCGCCCCTACTCCTTTAGACAGTTTCTCCAGTCTATCTCGAATGAAACTGCCGCACTGTTTAGACATATGTATGATGACTTATTTGTGTCCTTTCGTCTGGCGGGGCAACAAAACGACAGAACAACAGGACGACAAAACAACATTTACAACTCGACAAGACAAAACAAGATTTTGGCTAAATGCTGTTTTGTCGTTCTGTCATTCTGTCGTGGCGAAAAATGACAAAATGAAAAAATGAAAATACGACAGAACGAAAAACGACAAAAGGACCTACCAAAAACAAAAAACAAAAACAAGATGACTAAACGCGAGAACGACAAGACGGCAAAACGACAAAACGAGAGAACGACAAGACGAGAAAACGACAGAACGAGAGAACGGCAAGACGACAAAACAAGATAACGACAAGACGACAAAACGACAGAACGCCATTTCATGTAAAACTGACCAGAATTATTCACTTAAATACAATTTAATAGATAAAATCGTTTAGACAAATAAATAATACTACTCAGACTTAAATTGATTGAATATTTGATTAAAGTTTTTGATCATTTTCATCGATTTTTTAAAAAAATTGGACAGAAACTTACTTTTGGTTTAAAGATAATATCCATGCAAAAAGTTTGCATTCTTTTCCAAATTTTTCAGGTTTTGACAGATAATTTGGATTAGTTTTTTGAACACTTCATACAGATTAATTCTTTGGTTAAGGTTTTTGAAACTTTATCAAATCTTTATCGATTACCACGATATTCTAACAGAAGCATTCATTTTTATCGTCAAAAGATAGCAGCCACACAAATCTATGTATTTTGTGTTTGTTTTTTTTTTTGTTTTCCATATTTTGACGGATAACTGGATTCATTTTTTCAAACCTTTATACAGGTTTACCCATTGGGGAAAGTTTTGAAACTTTCATTAAATCATTTTCATCTATCTCAATAAAAATTGACCGGAAGCTTTTTTATGGTAAAAAGATAACATCCATACAAACATTTTCTAATTTATTATTATTTTTCACATTTTGACGGATTACTAGACTTAGTTTATTTTTTACACACTTCATACTGAATAATCCTTCGGTCAAAGTTTGGAAACTTGAATTTCATAAAATCGTTATTTATTTTCATTACATTTAAACTGAGCTTTCATGTGGTCAAAAGATAACACGCCCATACACATTTTCCCAGTTTTATTTTAGCTTTCTCAGTGTTTGACGGATGCTTTATACTGGTTAACTCTTTGTTTGAAGACATTAAAACTTTAATAACTTTATTTATTTTCATAAAATTTGAACAGACACTTTCTTACATGTATGGTTAAACTAGAACATCCATACGGACTTTTGCAAAAAATAGTCTTCAGTTTAAAAAGAAAATTTCTTTCGTCTCAATTATTTCGGGGGAGCAGGCAAGATACAGGGTTCCGTAGAACCCCTTGCGAATTTTTGTTATTTATATTTTGCTTTTATCTAACAAGCAAGCATAGCGTATCGAACAGATATGTATTTTTGACAAAATGAATTAGGAAACTGTAATGTTATACATCGAATATGTCACATTTTGTGTTTTTTTCTTCACAGAATACAAAATACGTACATATTGTTGATAAAATAGTCTACTTTTAATTTGTTGTCTTGATGTAGCTTTAAATATATATATACGAAAAACTTACCTGGATTTTTCCCTGATGAGATTTCTTGATAATTGATCTAATAAATAGTGAAAACAGAACTTGACTATGTTGTTAAATGATTAATGTATTGATAATTATTGGAACACTTGTATTTTTGGTTTACAATGTTTTTCACTAGCATAATAGCTGCTTACTCGGAACACAAGTAATGAAGACGACATTGAAAACAATACGGAAAGCGTGTATAGTCATGACAGTGGTGAAGTCAGGACATGTTAAGATAAATTAGACAGATATTCAGACTTTAAAGAATATATAGAAAAACACATGTAACATCCAGAATTTATCAGAATTGTTAATTGTTTTTAGTGCAAAAGTAATACATCGTAAAGGTTTATGAAAACTAATTTCGTGAAAATACATTCAGTTCGTTTTAAGACTAATACATATTGAAAAATTTTGGTGCTTTTACTGCCTTGCGACCCGTTAGGTGTCAATGAAAGACGCAGACACAAGGTCACATACATGACACCCTTACGTACAGATTCACCACCAGCGATTTGATAGCTGTTGTTCATGTCTTAAAGTCATCGACAATGTAAAAACCTCACACCTGACTGAAATTGGTATCATACGTTTATTTACGTCAAATCAAAGACGACCCCAGCATGTACATAGACATAATTCTAACGTTTTCACTCTGTTGAAACAGAAAATTAAAAACAAATTGTTCAAATTCGTTTGTTACACGAATATGTTCTCGATTCGTGTCAAGCTCACTTTGTATATTGAAAGATTAGATTTTCCTTCACTTTGGTGTTTTGACTTCTTGCTTATTTACGTCCATATATTATTTTCAAGATATTGCTGTAGGTGGATATTTTAAGTAAACTTTTTACCAATACAGCTGCATTAAATTAAAGTAAAAGAATATAATTTAACTACTGTCTTTCATCTTGCAGTCTTGAGGGTAAAGCTTATATCTTGAAGTGACCGAGTATTTCTTAGTATCTATCGTCTGTCGTCGTCCGGCGTTAACTTTTTACATTTCAATATTCTTCTCCAACACTACACTGAAACAAATAGACAAAACTTGTCAGGAATGTTACATGGATAGTCCTCAGAAACAACCGAAACAATTAAAAAATAACTGTTCATGAATGATCATTTGATAAACCTTTACTCATCCCGATTGGACATTCACACGGCCGCCAGGCCCGGTGATGCATTCTGATTGGCTGAATTTTCAAAGGTCTTCTTGTTAGAAAGTTGTTTCATTGCATGCAGGAATGATCCTCCAACAAGTTTGAATTTTTCGTGCCGAATAGAAATCCAAGATGGCCACCATCGCAACACATAGTTTAACATAGACTCCTATGGGAAATATATGTTAAGATCTTCTCAGAAATCATTTAGAAAATATAACCAGAACTATTCATGAATGATCATTGAGTAGTCCTTTATACAAACTATTTTTTTGTTTTTTATACCGACCTGAAATCCAAGACAGTCGCCAGCGCATTACATAGTTTAACAAATGACCGTATGGGAAATATACTTAAAGATCTACTCAGAATCCACTAGAGCTGTTGACGAATAATCACTGAGTGATCCTTTCCAAATAAAATAAGAAGATTACCAAAGTTCATAAAATCATACATCTATAGGACACAAAACCACAATGTCTATGTATTTTGTGTGGATCCGAGATTCAAGATGGCCACCACTGCAGAACAGTTTAATACATGGATAGACACCTATAAGTAAATATGTAAGATCGCAGAAACCACAGGCAATTAAAGCAGAAGTGTGTATGTTTTTCATGCCGATCCAAATTTTGGGATGATCACCTCTATAGGACATATCTTAACATAAAGCTTCATGGAAATATTTGTCGGAGGCATATTTTTCAGTTTCTGATAATATTTCAGTTTATAACCGGGTGAGCAATACAGGCTCAGTTGAGTCTCTAGTTAAATGATTTGTGAAACGTCAGCGAATTCATATGAATCTATCTATCTCACGTCATTTTAGCTCAGTTGCATTGTATAAAACATTATTCTATAGTGATTGATGTATTTAACATCGCTATTCAAACCATTTATTATCATGATGCTATTGCACTTTAGAGGCAAGTAATTTGAGTTTGAAATTAGTACAAGTTGAATTATGTACCATATACGCTACACCATTCTCTATTCATAATGAATAATAACGCTATTGGAGCCCTTAAAGAATAACAATGCAAAAATCAGATTCAAATGAATACTTACAGTAGGCAGACATTTTGTATGATTACACGCAAGTGATATGTTGTATATCGTACACTGGATAATCGTAAGAACATTTATACGAAGAAACAAAATATATTATTATACCTCATTACGTGTTTTTTTTATTAAAGCATTAAATAATCAAGCTATTTTATCCTTATTTCAATTTTTAGACTATTCCCCGGTGAATAGTTCATAAGACTGTTCACCGGTGAATAGTCTAATAATCAAATTTGGTTGACTTTTCAATACTTCAATTTCATTGGATAAAATAAGGCAATAATGTCCATTCGCATTTCTCATGCTTTATCATTTGGCAAACTAAAGTGCCATCTGGAGAAGAAAAACAAGAAACAATGACTGGTATTCGCCGTAAAGATTAGGAATTTTTCTTTGAATGACGTATAACTTTAATCTTTTCACTACGATCCAAAACAATTTTCGAAAATTTAATGATATGTACACGATTGGTACAACGTGCATTAGATATTACAATCTTCGTATAATATGAGGTAGGTGTCACCTAGGGAAAAGACGGAAGCTTGCAAACGACAATTTCAATATTTTTGTCCATGTATGTGCGATATTCCCATGACGCAACACTAATGGCCTCCAGTATTTTTCGGAACAACTCGTACCTTTTGTTTACAGCACAATGATAGAGGACTGTTTCGAATTCCATGTCTGGCTGAAAAGATATCGGCTATTCATGTATGGACCTCAATTCCCTTTTCCTAAAAAAAAAACACCAATTTTTTCTTTTTCTTTTTATTTTTAGCCTTAAATAAGAGCTTCTCTCTTTATTACACAATCAACCAATTAAGCTATGATAGTTTTTATAAGGGGATATCATCTTTCTAATTCAAGGGTTTCCGAGTCGACTTCCTTGAAAGAATTGGTTTGTAAAATCTCGGTCTTCGTTGAGACTCATGTGAACCAATCAGATTCAACTCCCCTAACAGTTTTTGTGTGGAACAATTTCATTGGCCATGATTGTGCAAAATAACACACAAAACGATTTGTGGGGAGCAAAGTGGACCCAGAAACCCTTGATTTGGGAAGACGAAGGAGATATGTGCAAATGTGTTTTGTTTTATCGAAAAGCAAAAAGGGGTTTCTTAAAAACTGGAAAATCTTTTCTCCAGGAAAAGACTGGATTGATTGAAAAAACGAATAATAAGTAGTCTTCAGATACATTTATGTTTCCTAGCCTGTTCAAAATCTAATGTGGATGTTGTTTTACGGGAAATATTATGCTTCCATGAATCAATCTTTTTAGCAGATGAATGGCAAACTGTAGGGAATGTTGCGTAATTAAATAATTTATTACTTTAGTTTATTCTTTTTACATCTGCTATTTTTGGTGGTATAAAATACTTTTAAATATATTCATTACAAGTGCATGGAAACTGGGCTTCATGGGGAGAGTGGAGCCCCTGTTCAAAGTCATGTGGTGGTGGTTACAGAACTCGATACCGGTCATGTACCAATCCATCCCCTTCAGCTAGTGGTAATAACTGTACTGGATCCAACACTCAGACAGATCATACATGTGTAACATCAGCATGTCCAGGTAATTAGTAGTGTATCTTACATATTTGGAATCAGAATCAAGCTTTTATTTGCAGTGGTAATTCGTAAATAAATGGAATCAAAATATAACCATTTTTTCTTGCTGAAATTCAGAAATATGGGTTTTAGCTGACTTTATAATTATTAACTCTGGTAATAAGTTTGAAAATGCAGATTAGATTGATCTTTCTTAAAATATATTTTCCATTTTAATTCTTATAAAAATCATGTAGCTAATGCATTCAATCGGAATTTAAATGTAGGTATACCTATGTTGAAAAAGGTCATATATTTGCAAAATTATACTTAAATGAAACTGATAAATTTTTATACTCTATAATAAGTCTGAAGATCCTTAACACGTAAAGAAGTCAATTGCTTATGCATGGACTTGACTAAGAGCGAAACAGGATGTAATCTGAAATTTTTGAATAGCAGTTGAAAAAGTGGATATGATGGAGAACCACAATTTGCTTAAATGTAAGACCCGCGGGAAAACAAAACGCGACGTCTAACGTATGATGTGAATGTGCTTTACATACAGAAAATTGTAAGCGACATTGTAAATGACAATTTTTCACAAATCTTCACGAATGAGAAAAATGATTAAACAAACCGTCAATATATGCTCTCTTCGCAAAAGAAATATACGAGACATATTAGTGCACCAAAATATTTTATCAGTGTTTAAAACCAAATCAGTAAAGGATCGCATAACTGTGAAAAAAATTCACTGTTTACGAAATAATTCGGACTACAAACTTCTTGAAAAGTATCAATGGGAAATGTTTTGAAATGTGCGGCCCTGTCACTTGTTGTATTCCAAACGTCATTTATACCATTTCTTGAAAAAGTTGTTTATTTACAGAAGATAAACGTTATACTCGGATGCAGAATCACTTAAATACAATCCGCAATAATCGTGAAAAACTTTATTTCAGAACAATTCGAATTTCCATTCAGTTCAAGACTTTGAATTTACTGGCATAGGAAATCAAGAAAATAAGGAAACTTATTGAAAGTCAGACAAGAGTGGTGGGGCAGTAAAAACGAAAAGTGGATAACTTTACCCACTTATTGAACAGTCAAAACTAATTTTAGCTATTTCCATTTTTGTTTATATCAGAAATATAATGAATACAAAACTAATGGGAATATAATATACACCGCCTTTGACATAAGATATTCATGATAATGTATCAATCTGAACAGGTGTCCTTATTTTTCGTAACGTTGAATAACGTTCGAACTGATTATTTTTCTCTTTATGTTGTGTTTATAGGGTTTTTCACTCGTATTTATTTCATTTGTGGTTTTCGTATTTATATATATCCTATTGATACATGTATCGATAGGATATACATAAATACGAAAACCAGTATTTTTACTTCTTCACAAGTCACATTGTCTTCATCATTGTTAGTAACCTTTCAACTTACTTCCTATAATGGATTTTCAGACAGACAATTCAATAGATGGTTTGTACCTTGCAGTAAATTTACGGCATCTGTCTATCGCTAGAAACTATAAATCACATTCAGTTCTGCAATGTTAGAACCATCGGTAATACAAAATTGGTCAATTAAAATGAAGTAAAAATACAGTACGATTCATTAGATCTTTCCTGCAAGGTAAAACATTTATGGTTGAATATATGTAGGTCAAACAATGGGTACAAAGTTACTAAAACATGTCTACAGTGTGTCATGTAGCAAAAGAGCCCAGTGAAAACCAGATTATTAGTCCACCAGATTATGTAATTAATATGTAGTTTTGGGTACAATGTTTGCACCTTTGTGTGACCATTCTGAAAACAAATTTTAAAAAATTTTAAGATGATCATGACAGCCGCCACCATGGATTCCGAAATAGTCGATTAATTCCTTACGTCGTAATGTAGACGAAATTCCATATTGCAGTTAGACCAGTTTTAACAAGTAATACAGCTGTTTAGTGGTCGTAAAGTGTTACATAGATAATGATCGGATATCATTGTTTGATTACTCTTACAATCATTATTTGTGTGACTCTTTATAACAACTTAAAGATTGTTTTACGTGTTAGAATTGTGTATCTAGTGTTTAAAGCTTTTGCTTGATAGTTTTGCTCCTGTACATAGGCTTTATGGTTTTCAATTCATGAGGTAGTGAGTCCATTTTACAAGATTTACTGTATCTGTTTAAGCAGTTAGTGGTTGGTTGATTTAATAGGGCTGAACGCCACTATCAACTATTTTTTACCGTATAAATAGTTACAAGTTTTATTTGTGGCAGAAACCGGAACTACCAACACTCGGCAAGTAACTGGTAAGCTTGATTTCAAAAGGTACTTGTTGATTGACCCTTTGAATTTGCCAAAAGTAAGGGGAGAGCATTGTTGTCTGTATAGTTAGGTGTGGCGACCAACCTACAACATTTGTAGCATCCTTGTAAATACAATTTTGTCTACAGATTTTTACATTGGTAATTCCATGTGAATATCACCCTTTCTTCCAAGCCTCTCTTTCTTCACATAGTTTTTGTTAATTGATATATATGTGACATTAAAATGAATAGTATTTAAAATTCAGAGCGGATGGAAATTGCATTCAGTAAATACCGCAATAGATATATTGCGACGTTTTGTTCTAATGGACGTCCCAAATGTGATTTTTTCTTACGCAGCTGGGCAATCCATAAGACGAACAAAACCAGGTACAATAAGAGATCCTCGTTTTCATTCCGTTCTTTAGCTTGACTAGCGACATCCTCATTGCCAAACCTAATGCCCGACATTGCAGATCTGATTTTTTGATTTCACTTACATATACTCTACTATTTATTTGTAATGAAGCTTCTAATACTTTACAAACGTCTCTTTTATGCATACTTCTATCAACTAGTCTTCCACTTCGGAAAACTGCAGTAAACATCGGTACGGCAGATTATGATAATAATGTGTATCCCGTGAATTTGTGAAGGCCAATGGTAATGACAAAGACATCATTATGATGTACAAATCTGATTGTCTGGGTACATAGAACACTGCTCTGACGTGCATTGATGTTTCGGACATCGTTTGCGTTACTTCCAGAATACAAGGCCGACTTCATGAACGTTAATCAGATTACCTATGGTTTAAATAGGGAGTCATGTTTTAAATTTGAGGTGACAATATTTCTCCTACCGAACGAGCTGATATGTTTTCAAGTTGTCATATTTAATCCTCTTTGTTAGGCATCATAGTTTGAACATTTTCTACTGTCACACTGATCTGCACACTTGATAATAAGCTTCAGACTAGAATAATCAGCGTGTTACCTTCCAACTCATCAAGCTAGGTATTTTGGATGCTCTTTATCACTTCATTTCTAGGTTAGATGCGCTGCTGTAGCACCATCCATTTTTTAGAGTCACTAATTCTGTCAATCATTTGTAACGTACTCTGTAGTTGATTCCAACTTCCATTGCAATTATTCACGTATATAATAACCAATAATATTATGATATCTAATTCGCATTAATAATTTGCATGCAAGGAAAGTTTTCATCTACTAGTGGTTCAATAACATTTAAATTCGATGTCCAACATGATCACAAGATACCAAAGTTAATTCGATACACCAGAAGCACATTTCAACAAATTATATCTTTATCAGTGGTATTTGAAGCCAAAGCTGGAAATCCAAAGAAAATATAATGCTAAAGATCAAAAAACAACCTACATCTATAAAATAACTAAATAGTACAGCAAAAACTAGCCAGAGATACCTATACATGAGTGAAATAGACCTTAGTTTTAATATAATATAAATAATTTTACTAACTGGAATTTTATATAAAGTATTTAAGTAATTTCATGCCAGTTCTGTAATACTAGCTACTGGGCTGATGATACCCTCAGGAACTAACAGTCCATAGCGGTTACATCGACCGGGTGATAGTAATACATTATCACAAGATAATGCACCATGTAGGCATTTCAACTGTTTCTTCAGTCGAACTCGAAGCCAAAAGTTGGAAATCAAAAGAAACTCAAATCATGAAGAGCAAAAAAACCTAAAAGCACCAAAAAAGTACGACCAAAACCAGCTATTGTTAAGGTCAAGTGGCAGTAATTGAACGCCATCTGGTGGATTGCGCCGTAACAGCACTATAATAACTTCCCTTTGTATTGTTGACGTCGTCGTTTCTATGACGTCGCTCTCTCTTTGGCGGACTTTTGCATATTTTAACACAAAATGAAAGCAGTTTTACTATTCAAAGACCAACTGCTAAATAACCAGCCTGGATACACCTGTATGTTTTTATGGTTTCTTAAACGTCAAAACCTCTACTTTAACGTAGTAGTTTTTCGTGAATTTGTAGGACGAAATTCAATGGCTTTTTCGAACATAATCAGAGTGTTTAGGTTAGGGAAAACATTTTCCCTATAAATCCTTTGTAAAATGTCTGAAATTTTACAGTATTTTGAACCTTTATAACGGAAAAACAAGCCTGGATACCTCTATTTTTCTTTAGTTATTGTGATGGAGGATGAAAAATTGTACCTTCATGCAAAAATACAGGAGTTTATAGGATACTGTCTATTACTGCTACTTGACCTTAAGTGATTTTTAGAATTAATTTAAAGTTTGGCTCAAAACCTCAAAATATTTGCTGTTTCGAATCTGGTTTTATCAGTGTCACCTTGTTTGACTTCATGCAAACATATTAAATTGGCTTTTGGACCCATGTGTTTATGCTCATTCTATTTCCCATAAAGATGTGGTGGAGATGGGATGGGGAAATATGGCCCTTACTTGTACCGCACTCAGGACAATGGAGGTAGATTTTCAAAAATATTTCAGTTATAGGGTTTGTAATCCCAAGGCGTGAGACGTCAAATGTCTGATCTAATTAGAAAAACACTTCATGCTTCCCAATCATTCAACCCATGCAGTCAGAAAGAACTGAAAGCATTGCTTCCACAGCAGAGCACAAACAAAATCTGTGAGAAGAAGTTGAGACTAGCTAAATTACGCAATTTTTCGATCTGTGAGAAGGTCCACCTATCCATAATCATAATAACTAGAACACGGACAGAGTCATGAAGGGCTTGCATACAACTTCATAGATATGTTCTAGTGGAGGGTATCATACTTGTAGCCCATCATGCATGGGATTCTGCATCGGTTATATGTCTATTAATGTGTCTACTCAGTTTCTTGTTAGTAAAGTAATGTGTACATGTATGAATAAATATAATGGAGTGAACATTTAAAAAAAGAAATTGTTTAGGACTGAATCGTTTATAAATTGGTATGAGGTCATTCAGTATACAGTACAATTAATGTATGTATATAATGGAAACGTACCAGAATTACATTTGGAAATCCACGTATATCTGTTTGTGGTCACTTGATTCCGATGACTCCTTCAAAGCTATTATGCAGGAAACATCGGCCAATCATGCTGTAGTATCCTGCTACGGAATTTGAGGACATTTGTCGAAAATCCGATGACTCCTTCAAAAGTTATTACCTGGAATTGAAATCTAGAGGGACAAACAAGTAAAGTGCATTCATATCTCAATGCTGAGTATGCTGCACAAGTTTAATCGAATTATAATGTAAAAGTTATTGTAAATTCATGTACAGTAACGCCCTGTCGTTAGTTATTCCCTCGGCTGGCGAAAAGCTGACGAAGCTCGGCAGCCGAGGGGTCGAAAAGGAGTCGAGAAAAGCTAACAAGGGGTCCAATAGATAGCTATTTTCGATCCCTCGTCAGCTGGCTTTCAATGTTTTGACCCCTCGTTAGCGACTCTCGACCCCTCGCTAGCAACTCTCGACTCCTCTTTAGCGACTCTCGACAGCCGAAATATTATTTGTTTTACACTTTCATTATAAATATTTATACACTGTACAGCGGGATAAAGAAAATTAACATGATTTTAAAATATAGTTGGGAAAATATAAATAAATACGGTAAAGAAAAGGAAAGAATTGCTACATATGTTTTAAATAATTATTTATATTAGCGGATAATATTCGAACATGTGTATGTGTACCTCACACAGTTGCCAGCAGTATCAGGAGATGAATATGTTTATTCACACAGATTTAAATCTCGATATAGGCGAGATTCAAATCTTGTAGGCAAACCCTAAATCTCGATCGATATTTAGCAAAATATAAAACTCCGCAGAATTTGTACACCCTTAATTGACAAAACTATGAAATAATATATTGTGGTGCC
>JAOXYI010469339.1:0-15819 GCA_028566495.1 Lithophaga antillarum
AAGTTTGGCAGCTATTCACCCTATACAGGAATTTTTAGGATTTTTTATTGTATTTTTTGTTGATTTTATCCTATGTTCTATTTTTAGCAATGACGGCCATGTTGGTTAGACGGCGGGAACATCGGACATAATTTTGAACGTAGACACCCTAAGAATGACTGTGGGCAAGTTTGGTTTCAACTGGTCCAGTGGTTTCAGAGGAGAAGATTTTTGAAAAAGTTAACGACGACGGACGGACAACGGACGCCAAGTGATGGAAATAGCTCACAAGGCTTTCAGCCAGGTGAGCTAAAAAGAAGGGATAAGAGGGAAACGAAGTCCTACAAAAAAGAAGGATACTACGGTCATTACAAACAAATGCAAAAAGGAAGGATAAGAAGGTAATTAAGGTCATTACAAATTAATTCACGAAGGAGAGACAAGGAAACTATTGCAATTAAAAAGTACTGTTAAAAAAGTTTGATGGTAAGGAAACTATGTCTGATACTAACTACTGTGAAAATGGAAGGGAAGAAGGAAACTAAGGACATTACAAATTCCTGCAAAAGGGTTGGATAAGAAGGAAACTGACGTCATTACAAACTATCTTCCGGAAGGAGTGAAAGGAAGGAACTAACGACATTATAAAACCCTGCATAAAGGAGAGGTAAAAAGGAAACTAAGAACATTACAAACTACTGCGAAAAGGAAGGGTAAGAAAGACAATTGAGGACATTGCAAAATACTGCAGAAAGGAGGGGTAAGAAGCAAAATAAGGACATCAAAACGTTCCGGAAAAGACGAAAACTAAGGTTATAACAAACTCATACACAAAAAAGGAGTGGAAAGAAGGAAACTAAGATATTATAACTGACTGCAAAACGAAGTGGTAAGACATTACAAAATACTTCAAAAATGAGTAGTAAGAAGGAAATTTAAGACATTGCAAACTACTGTGGAAAGGATGGGTTAGAAGAAGGCCGAGATCATTAAAAAATACTACAAAAAGGAAGAGTAAGAATGAAACTTAGGTCATTTCAAACTACTTTATAAAAGGAACGGAAGAAGGAAACGTTGGTCATTACAAACTACTTCATAATGGAAAAAGGAGAAGGAAACTGGGGTCATAAAAACTATTTGGAAAAAGAGAAGTGAGAAGGAAACAAAGACATTAAAAACTGCTGCAAGAAAGAAGGGTAAGTTGGAAACTGGACAATGCAAACTACTGCAAAAAAAAGGATAAGAAGAAGTACAGTATTGATAAAAGGAAACTGAACACATTACGAAATACCACAAAAGAAGCAGGTGTATGAAGGAAAACAAGGACATTACAAAATCCTAATGAAAAAAAAGAAAACTAAGAACATAACGAACTACTGCGAAATAGGAAGCGTAAATGGGAAACTAACGATGTCACAAAATACCACCAAAAGAAGGGGTTTGACGGAAAAATAAACGCCTGCAAAAAGGACGGGTAAAAAAGAAACTTAGGACATTATCAACTCCTGCAATAAGGAGGAGTGAGAAAGAAACTAGGGACATCACAAACTCATGCAAAAGGAAGGGTAAGAAGGAAACTATAGACATCACAAACTATTTACAAAGAGAAGTAAGAAGGAAACTAAAAACATTACAAGCTACTGTAAAAAAAGGAGAAATAAGAAAGGAAACTACCGAGATTATAATATGCTGCAAAACGGTGGGTAAGAAGAAAAATAAGGACATTGCGAATTGCTGTAAAACAGAGGTGTAAGAAGGAATTATGGACATTACAACCTGTTGCAAACAGGATGGATATGCTCTTCTGCTCCGCAAACGTCGTCGTGTATAACAAACTGTTTAAAGAGAATCATGTCAGGACCGCAGATAAATGACATTGATACGGCAATGGAAGTGGAATTGGTAGAAGTAAAAAAAAATTATCTGTCCCCAAAAATTCACTTTAAAAAAGGGAAATTATTGGACGCTTAAGACGAAACCCAGTAGAGGATTTTTCTTTTGCTGTTCTTTGTTTATTTATTTTGTTTTATTCTTAATACAACCAATACTAACGTGATAATACAAAAATACAGTACTTTCATGGTAAAAACAAAAATTCGTACCAATATTTGGATAACAAAAATCGGGATTAATTTTTCTCCCAGACCTCGTAATCCAGAGGATTTTCTAAACCATGGCAGAAACCAATAATAACCGGGAAACAGTTGTAGTCCACCAATTCGTTTAATAATTCCCATTACTTTGGTTTCGTAATCTACATAATACATTACCAATGACTCATTTCAAGAAAGTATTGATAAAAGTAAATTAATATAGTCAACAAGCTTTCTAGAAGGAGGAGTGATTTACTTACCGCCATTCTTCAATTGAAAGTGTGAATTTTGCAATGTTTCACTTATAAAATTTACACCTAACGCTCTGCAAATTTAAATCTGTCCTGTGTTAACTTCCTAATTAAATCAGACATTGACAAAAGTAAATTAATTTGAAAGACAGTTTAGGTATGTTTCTATTTTTATAGTACCTTTTGAATAAAATATATTTGTTTTTGTCTTACCCTCGCTGCAATTGCTGTATAACCTTTATGCATCACGTGATCATAAATTGCGTTTTCATAAAGAAAGGTTTGCCTGCCATCTGCCTCTACATATGGAGACCGCAGTCCGAAAGCCACAAGTTTGAAATACGATTCTGAAAAAGATACCCGATCTTTGGAAGAAATTAAAATAATTTATTTCTCAAGCCAGTTCATTATAAATGGAAATATGATTTTTATTTCGAATCATACTGATCCTCAAAGTTTTAGAAAAGAAATTAAGCAAATCTTAGGGAAATTCAGCAACATTTTTTTTTGCCTTACCGAGTAAATTTTAATTTTAAATTTTCTCTTCTCTAGTACAAAATACTAAAAGTTATCAAGTTAACAATTATAGATCAGTCTAAAAGAAAGCCAACGTTCAATACGAAAAATAGACGTATCTAGCCCCATTTTCTATTCTTAACACAAACCGTCCAAAGTGGTCAACCGAAATATCTAAAGTATGAAAATGCTAATTTGTACAGAAAACAACGCCGTTCCAATTATGGTTTTATTCGCATTGTCACTTTGCATGACATTTTGAAATTTTTAGAACAATTATTTTCTTTTATTTCGGATAAAATACAATTAGAAAAAAAATCATTCTAACCATTGTTTTAAACTAAAATCTACTTGGCAATTACCTTTAATTCTATTAAGCAAGTTTTATACATTTAGTATAAATCCAGATCATGCACGATTTTCTTCATACATGATATGTGATTTTATCTTGAACTTTTCGTTTTCAAAAACAGATTTTCATGTTATAGCGGCCATTATCTTTTGTGTTCCATTTCCTTGATATTTGAAGTCAGAAATATGAGAAAATTAATCTTCCCTCTAGCAAAGATGCAAAATAATGGAGTACCTCACTCGAGGTCATATTTTTGTGTCATCAGACGTTCGGCAATCCTCGTGCCTGGCTGAAAAATGTGACAGGTGTTAAATATCTTTTTGTTTGCAAAAGGGTTCTGATATGCAGTTCAAAATAACAGTTGCGATTTGTACAAGATTTTTAGCATACATTAAAAAATGAAAACATGGAGAAGAAAGATATATGCACAGATATAGCAACCCTTTCACTGTTCAATTTAGTCTTCAAAATGAGATTCAGCCAACGACTACTTTATCAAACCACATTCCACGGAAAGCTAGACTTATAAAATTTATAATTATATTTCTGTAATATTATAACTTTTTGCAGGAATTATTACTAAATTTTGCAACAAAAAGGACATTTTGACAATGAAGATGTAACCAACATCTAGATGTCTTTCAACAATATAATGACGATTTGGAGTTTTTATAAGTAAGTTTTACAGTTTTTACAGTGATAATTAATATAGTTCAATAACTAAAACACAGTTCCCTGGAAATATACACAATTTGTTTATGCATTCCAGGCTTATTTTTGTTCAGTGTGTTTGAACCTATCTATATTACAAGCTTTCATTCAGATAGACCATTATTCAACGTGTTTCCTGCTGATTCTGATTTGATGACTGTTTCACATCTTTTCTTACTGTAAAGTGGGAAATTTTCGCGAGGTGTTTATCTTCGCTAACTTCGCGAAAATATATTTTAATATATTAATGATCTGAGAAATGTGCAGATTCGCGAATGTTAAACCTCACAAAAAGGTCTCGCCTATCAATTCGCAAAATTACAACCTCGCGAAAATTTGCCACTTTTAGTATTTATTCGTTCATTTGTGCTTTACATATTTGTTACTCGTTCTGTCGGCCCTCTTTACAAGCAAAACATTTTGAAAAAAATTACCTTCAAAGGCAGGTGCTACATTGTTGTAAGGGACTGCCGGTCCTGCATTTAAATCTCCCATTAGAATGAACTTTGGTATATTTCTATTTCTGAAAAAATCGATGATGAACTGGGCTTCAAAAGCATTCTCTTCAGCCCAGCTTGAAAACATGTCCATCGTTTCAGCTGTAATTAATAATACAAAATATTAATTCATCAATAAACTGCAAAAAACCCGTCATCATTGCACTTTTCTAAAGACAAAATCTCATTCTTTTAAAAGATAAAATTCAAGTAAAACAATTTATCTTATTTAATTATCATTATAATTAAGGCTTAAAACCAGTGTGATGCAAAATATAAAAACCGTGACGTCACAATACGAATAGCTTTTCAGCGAAAAGCAGCATGTCACGATAAAAGATTGTAGTGCTCAGATTGTTTTCTATTTAAACTTTAGACTAATTATGTTTGGGCTTTTTAATATATATATATATATATTTCAAACCGCTCGTGTTCTATTATAGTTTTTGTCATCTTTTTAATATAATATAATAACGTTATCGGTTTTTCAAAACAGTTTTTTTTTGTCTCGTAAATATTTGACAATAACACATATGCACAGATGCGACTACAAAATTATTTGTATGAACTGCAACACGACTCATAGCTCCTCGATTCATAGTTATACTGTTCATACAACATACTTAAACTGATTCAAGAATTTATACAATCACATTATAATGCATATAATATTTTCTATTGCGAACTGTGTGTCCAGTATGATGATTGTCCGCATTGCTTTGCTGAAATATTTTGCTTTGGCAAAATTGAGATTTTCTGGTTTACTTTACTCAAAATGATCAGCTCTTAGAAGACGAAGATGATACTATATCGATTTAAAAAATGGCTCAAATGGCCGGGTTGCCTGCTGTGATTCACACACAAATCTGGGGAGTACTTCCTCAAATGCTTCCATTTTATTTCATTGAAATCCTTATTACATCTGTAAACATTCTGCTACGTTTCATAGAGATCTGAGTTAAAAAGGAGTTCATTACACAAAAGTAATACCATATACTGACAATGTTGGTGAAAAATAACTAAGTTTCAAAATCTGGAAAAATGCCTCAAATACTTCATGCACATCTTCATAATGTCTGTAAACATTCTTCAAAATTTCAAAGCTCTGGCTTTACAACTGTAGGAGCAGTTGATTATTCAAATCTGGTACGCTCCATAGACAATATTGTTGAAAATGACTACCTTTCACAATCCAGAAAATCTGAAAAAGTTTGTCAAATGCCTCCATAATACTTCATACACATCTTCATTACGTCTGTGAAAATTCTGCAAAGTTTCAAAGATTTGGCTTAAATACTGTAGGAAGTGTACGTTGATTACACAAAATTGATACCCTCTATAGACAATGTTGGTGAAAATGCGTAAGTTTCACAATCCGGAAAACCTCCACAATATTTCATCAATATCTTCATTTTGTCTGTAAAGCATTCTGTAAAGTTTCAAAGAATCTGGCTTAAAAACTGAAGAATCAGTTGATTACACAAAATTTTTATCCTATCCTCCCCGCCCGCCCGGTCGCAACTTCACCCTGCTATAACCTGGATTTGCACTAATATAATTAGACATACATTTGTTTTCAAGAGATTAATTTGAGTAATTGTTAAAGCTAGACACTAGTAGCTTACTGTACGTGGAAGTGTTGTTTGAAATGTAAAATAGTGTCTCAAATGTCTTTTAAGGCACGATTCTAATGTTCTTCATATTGTATTTATATAATGTATATTTCTATAGATATAATAGCCTGTGACATTTTAATAAACAATTTATTTACTAAATATGTATGTCTCTTAAACGGCTATTTTTTGGCTTGATGTAGACTAATTTGTCTTAAATTAGATTGAAATTAGGTTGTTCCCCAGCAATTATTTTACATACAGTCAGACAGTATAACACATACCGTCGAACACTTTCAGACAACTTTATTGACCAGAGTCACTCAAATGTAGGTCACGGTGACCCAGTTGTTGTCTGATTCCTCTTTACTGTCGAAGATGCATCCACTGACCAAATATCGCTGATCTATAACTTACTGTATACTAAATCTGGACCTGAACGCAAAGCTTAACCGTGACGAACGGACGGACGGACGAAACATTATAACCCCACACCAACTTCATTAGTTTCCTAAATTTTCATTAGATCTTTAAGTAGTTATTTCTCATCGGAAAGCAAGTTTGGTGCATCACTATATTACACGATTCGGTTCCTAAACAGTTCTTTGTTGTAGATTGAAAAGTATTAATTACAAAAAAAGAAGCTTTTTATGTCTTTATAAGAAAATTGTTCTACCTTGAAGATACAGTTCTACATCGAATATACTGAAACACCGCACCGAATTTAATTCAAAAGTGAAGTATGAACAGGTTTAAACAATCATATCGGTTTCGTGGAAAACGCAACAAATACATTATTTGGATATATGTATTTCAAGGTAAAAAGAAAGTTGTTTACAGTGCATAGATGTTAAATTATAACAGTGCACTAAATAGGGATGTAATCAGATATTTTTTTTAAAGTCCTAATGCAGTTTTAAAGATAGTTAGGAAGTCTTTCACATTTTCAGGAAAATCATAATTTTTTCTTCCAAGTAATGTAAATAAATTGACCCGGAAACTGTCACATATTTGGTCGATTTGTTATTTTCTTTATAAATCTAATACTTTATAAAATTTAAAACGGCATCAGAATAAAACAAAAATCGATAATTATAAAGTCTTCATTGGAAGTTCAGTGTATAGCTGTTTTCTATTGCCAACTACAATGTAATATTATAAAGTCGAATAAATCAAAATGACACAGCTCATACATAAATTTCCCATCATCTTAAAAAATTGATATGCAAATCTCCACAAATTTGATAAAATGTAACTTTTGATAGGCGCCACTGCAAAATATAAAGACGTTAATATCACTTATCGCACAATAAATGGTGAAAAGCAATAATATACAGCTGAAGGTAATTTACTAATGACAATTCACAACAATAGTTCTTCCTCAGCAGTTATTTGACTGTGCAGACTGACAGTATAACACATATCGCGGGACACTTGGAAGCACCAATTTACTAAATAACTTGTATTACATTTTGCATGGAGAGAGAGGGAAGGAACAAATTATTTCTAACTATTATAATATTTAAAATAACCATCATAATATGTGTTACATGGACACTGACACAAGTAATGTATACCTCCATCAAAGTGCATTAAGTTTATAAAAGAATTAGTGATAATAGAATAGATGACTTCGCTATTCGCTGAAATGGCACAAAATATTGACAGAAATCTTCTGGCCCTACAAATTAACTCTAGATTCCAGGGATTTAACACATCCAAGTAGAAAATACAATCCTCAGATATATGATGTAGAATCCGCTAGGTGGCAAATGAGTTCCCGAAATTAATTTTCATTAGACTTTCATTTTCATTAGTTTTATCTCGTCGGGAAGCAATTTTGGTAAATTACCATATTACACAGTTGGATTCCTACACAATTATTTGTTGTAGTTTCAAAGTATTTATTACAGACTTCAGGATTTTATTTTAAAAAATGTCTTACCTTGAAGATATCGTTGTTTTTCGAAAATATTGAAACTCCACACCCAATTTATATCAAATATGTAGAAATTGAACAGATTTAAATATCCCTATCGCTTTCAAAGAAAACGCAATTAGTTAATACTTTATTTGGGCAAGTTTATTCGGGTGTTCAGACTTCAAGGTAATAAATAAATCCACAACATAGCCAGTTCACTAAACCGTTTCGTAGTTCACAATTTTGACTGAAAGTGGTTCAAATCAACAAACAAGTATAAAATCTTTCTTATTAACTATTATTGAGGTTTATCATAAAATGTTTCAGTTTTAAGAAGATAAGATTCAGTGAGGTCAATGTTTTTGGGGAATATAGCTCTTCAGGTTGATAAAAGAATTCTTGTTTCTATAGAAATCAGTTCTGCGATAGTTTTATTATACACTGAACATTTCAATCATTTCTTATGAAGACCTTTATCGTTCGATAAAATTTGCTCTATACCTATTATAAACGATATCGAATGTGAAAAATTAACAAAAAATGTACGCCTTATAAAAATATAAGGTTTCATCGAACGGTGGTTATACGTGGGATGAATAATGGCGGTCGTACCACATTTGTACTACATTGTGTAGCGTGTGAAGATGTTATTTTTCTCTTGTTTTTACAAGTTTTCATTTGACAGCAATCTAATTCAGCTTAAGATAATATATTGTAAAGGATGACAAGAAACCTTGTCATACAGCCGCATCAAATAAAGTATATTATACAGAAGTCTAAATATGTGACAGAATAATAATTTTCAAGATTAAGTAAAAGATTTTTATAGTGGCGCTGCAATCACGCTACAGATGAATTTTTAAATTTACACGCTGATGAAGCTTGTCTGTCAGGCTAAATATTTGTTATTTTTAAAGTGTTAACACTCGTTTTCGCTTTTAATTTTGCATTGTGCTGTTGTTGTGCAACTTTTAGACGAATATATATACATATATATATATATATACACCTAAAAAGTTGTTAAATATTATTAAATAAAGTTAAAGTGAATATATAAAAAATATTACCATAAATGCACAAATATTTCAACTAACCGATAGCATTCATCAGTGTGACAATTAGAAATGGCGATTTGCGAAAAAAAAAATAAAGGTCAAGGTTATGTATGAAGTACCATGAATATGCACTGAAACCAAACCCAAGATGCAATACAAATCTAGTGCTTTAATTTTCGTTCTGTGAAAGAAATCAAACTTGATGTACAGCGTAATAATGTTTTTGGATTTTTACATAGCACCAGGACGAGTGTCGATCCTAAGACAGCACTGCGGACAAACTTGTTAAATTTGAGTTCCAGAGAGCTGTATTTTATGTTACAAGGAAGAAAATAAATCCTTAGGTAGCACTATAGATTGTTAAATTCGAGTTCCATATAGATATCTTTCATGTCAAAGGGATCTTTTGACAGCTCTAAAGAAAAAACGTGTGAAAATCAGTTCGAATTCATGAGTCCAAAGAAGATGAAAAATCCAAGTCTACAAATAGCTGAGATTGGATGAACTCCAGAATGGAGTGAGACCATGTGCGTCGACAGGGTAAGCATCCCCTGCTATGCATGCATTGTTCATCATGCAACCCTTATTATTTCCGGTAGCAAACTTCACAAATGGGATTTAGAAATACTCTTTGGCAAATGTTACAGATGTAAAATTTGAAACTAGTAGGAAGAAACTCGACTTTCAGATAGCACTATAGACAGAGTTGTGAAATTTGCGTTCTAGTTACATGTATTTTATGTCGATGAGGAAGAAGTTCAATCTTTAGATAGCGCTATAAACAAACTTGTGAAATTTGAGTTCCATGTAGATGAATTTCATGTCACAGGGAAGAAAATCAATCTTTTGTTAGTACTGAAGACAAAACGAATAAATTTGAGTTCCATATAGATGTATTTTATGTCATAAAGAAGTCATGTCTTTGTATAGCACTACAGACAGACTTGTGAAATTTGAGTTCCACATAGATTTATCTCATGTCAAAAGAAAGAAAGCCGATCATTAGATAGCACGATAAACAGCCTTGTGCAGTTTGGTCGTATTTTATTCACAAGAGGTTTGGTAATTTGTGTATACCATCACTTGCAGCAATATGTCAGCTATATAATGACTACCAGACCTACCAGAAGGAAATTTAGAAGAGCTTTTCACCTGACCAGTGAAATCCCTGATCCTAACATATAAACCGAATCTCTCGAGTCTCGAACCCATGAAATCGGTATTAGGCTTGTGTTTATGAATCAGCGACCTTCACTAGTAAAATAACATAATTTTGCATTTGTTTTTATCCTGAACGTCAATAACAGGGTTTTCACCTATTACGTATTATGTAACAACCACTTTACAGAAACTGGAGCTAACGTTTGTAATGCTACCACAATCTTCATTTTAGAAGCAAATGGACCGTTATCATATTTCTTCCTTTTCTTTGTGTATACACAACAGCAACTTTCATCGCCAGTGTTCCATGACGGTCTGTATAGGACAGTTTGGAATTACAGAATGTACTGAAATTGCAGTTGACTGTTAGTGTTAAGCGAAAAATTACCAATAGTAAACAAAATTGTGAACAACCTGTGATACGCATGCAGTAGAAGAATTAAAAACAACACCATGTAGTGGATGTGACGCAGCTTTTCTTTTCGTACGAGGTTCAAACGATAAACTCAAATGTTTTCGACAGTAATGAATAACGAATACGCCTTGAGCCTTTCACATATCATGCCTCCAAGAAAGAAGAAGGGGAAATATGTAAAATAAATAGTTGAATCTGAATCTCACAAAAGACTTAAACTACAAATGCGCAATAGGAATTCAATGTTTGAAGACATACATTCTGGCAAATTACAAGAGAACTTTAGCGTAGCAGAAAAAGTCTAGTATAACAAACATGCGATATTTTATAAGAATAATGCATAAAGGTACCCTGTCATATAAGTCGTGAAACATAGCCCCAGTCGTTTTATTGATGGGAAGATATCAATGTTAATCGATACATACTATCTGCTTGTTACAAATATATATTCCTTTATTCTCGCGACAAAATTACTCTGTAGTAAAATTCTTTAGCCTAAGGACAAAGCAAGTGGTATGTATGTTTTGATGTCTGCCTGTACTAGACTAGCACGCTGAAGTGGATTGTTATTATAATATTAGCACATTAAAGTAACAGCCCACAGAAGACATATCCTCACACTGGCAACACATTATTCTGACTGCCAGCTAGCAGTCTTATTCTATTTCCTTAACTCCACGTATTTAGTGGAGGAGCAGCAAGCACCAATTTTACAAATTCTTTGATTGGACTCGACCGGCATTCCAATCCCCATCTTCCGAATTCCAGGCCAGTACCTTAACCATTAAAGTACGGAGTCGGTTCTCCCTGTGTGGAACGAATGAATTTTTAAAAAGGGATATCAATTCGTGTAAGAGTAAATCAATCAACTTTTGTGATGCTGTACCGGAATATTTAAAACAGTAAAAAAATGCCTGATCCCTTTGCTTTTTTTATTGTTGAAAAGAACACCACAAAAGGGGATCTCATTTTGAAAAATTCCACGATATCCTCTTTTAATTTAAGAAATAGATGATTTCATTAAAATTAACGTGATTTATTTTCTATCTTACATTTTCAAAGAAGGAAAGAACCGTGCTTAAAATTATTCACTGTTCGAAGTATCAATAAGCAATTAGGATCGAGCCGTTAATGTGATGCTCAGTGTTATCTTTATTTCATAGCTTCGCCCAGTGCACGATGAGTTAGTATTATATAACCTATATAAACCTTTCAAACAACAAATCAGAATTATTTAATAATTTTTTGTCATTTGAATTTTTGTTTATTAGACAAAATTCTACAGTGCGGAGAAAAATTAACTCCACTTCTTCAGTGAATACTGCATTGTTCTACATGTCACCCCTTTCTAAATTCACCTTTAATTTAGCTGTAATCATATTTTCCCAGTTTAAGCATGATTTGTGTAACACATATACAGATTCTAATATTTGAAGAGCATTTTGTCCTTGATTGCCATTCTGATCACTGATAGATGTGGACGAAATAATACTTTTCTAAGTTCTTCTTTAGAAATTGTTATGTTTAAATTGAAAACAGACATAAGATATAAGCTTTATTGGTTGTAAACTCCTTAATACTCATTCTCTATAACTAACATGTTTAAAGAAATCGGGATTTGTTTTCCACACTGATTTTGTGTTAATTAGAATTGAATACGTTTGACCATAAACTGTAGTTCATACAAACAAAAAGAATCAGAAATAGGTGGCATACATGGCACGCATATGAAGTCCAAAAACGGTCAAAAGACCAATATAAATTATGGATGAGAAAAAATAGTCTAAATCATGTCTTTAAAGGTGCATTTACACTATTTTTCATAGTAATTATCAGAGGCCTCGGTGGCCGAGTGGTCTAGGATCAGTTTTCCTGTCGAAGATTGGGGGTTCTCACCGGGTACTCCGGCTTCCTCCCCAGTAAAAACTGGACGCCAAGATGTAGCTGAAAAATTGCTGAAAGTGACGTAAAAACCCCATTCAATCAATGAAATAAATGATATATGGATGTGCTTTTTTTTTGCAACATTTCCTGATTCTGTGTCAATTGGACATTCTGTATGACAGCCACTGAAGAAATGGTTTCTACATAGTATTTTGGCTAAATTTAAAATATCTTCTTGTCTGTAACCACTGGGATTTTATAGAGATGATCAATGGATGGTTCTGTACAACATTTTTTCCATTAAATCACTCAATCATACTTTTCATTGCTAAATAAAGGTTTGTAATTATTCCAGTAATTTTTAATTATTTACCACATGCAAGCATCAAAAGGACTATTCAATTGTCGTTAATAAGTTTATGTTGTAGCGTAGTATATTGTAGCTGTCGACATTACAAAATCAATAGGCCGAAGTTTGTTTTTTTTTAATCGTTATTACAACAGTAAATACCAAGTTCAGACATAACAAGACAATACCAGTAACAAGAATGAAACCTGAAGAAACAATGATAGGACAATACTCCAATACAAAAGTTGGATAGCATATGTACGGATAGCGTAAACTTCCAGGTCTTTTTTTTTGTCATTACACCCGTGTACAAGTCATAACTTGTTGAATAGATACACTAAGGAATAATTCCAAAACAGCTTATCACAATGGTCAGCCAGCTCATGATGTACCAAACGACGATTCCAGTTAACAGTTCGATAATCTTGTTCCAGTGAGGATTCCAGTTAACAGTTCGATAATCTTGTTCCAGTGAGGACTTCATAAGATTTACCCTTTGATCTGAAAATCGCGATAACTAGACAATGGCTATACATTATTGAATTGATTGCTATACATGAAATCCACTTGCAGGGTTCACAGGAATATTATTACCCATAAATGAGCAGTTTACAACAGTTACTGAATATCTAAAATCATCACTTTTCTCATTAATCAAAGAATTTCTGAAATTGAACTCTAACCTTTCCCAAGCAGTAGCCAGCTGTGCTCATATTTTTCTAATTTAATTCTACGTAATCAATTTAGTAGTTCATTCCACACCAAATGACCTTTTTAGTCAAAATGTACTTGCAGCTGGCTTACTAAGTGTTAAATTTTAGGAGCCAAAATAATTAAGTTTAAGGCCATTGGTCCGTGCGGTCCCGTTACTTTCAGTGCATGAAATTGATAATCCCTTTCTTTCAATGTCCAGAAATAAATTGTATGGTTATTTGACCGACTATAAGTCGTGATCTTTTTGAAATCAGAGCGAACAATTTGTGACATTATCTAAAATGGAAACATTTATGTACATGTCAATTTTTATTGTTTTGGTGATTATTGTTATGATAATTAAACCTCATCGAGTATAGTAATACTTACAATTTCTTTAGTGATGACAGTCCAGTCAAATTGACATTTTCCATAGAGGTAATTTCATTGTAGGAGAGATCATTTTTTTAAAATATCAACATACCGTTTACAATTTTGAAAGAGTACCACTTTAAGACTATGTGAGCAATATTTGTTCCAATTGGCCAATTCGTTCTGAAGACGAACATTTTTTAAATACTGTCAATTTATGACTGCAGTCATGTTAGATAGAAAGTAGGGCTTTCACTCTTGGAAACAAGAGCATCAATATTTTAATTGATCTATTAGTTATTTTAATAACTGAAACCAAACTATTGCCATCATTTGGTGTCCATCTGTAGACCGTAATCGTTAACTTTTGATCTTTCAATCTACTTGTCTGGACCGCTTAGCCAATTGTAAGCAGCTTTGCAAGGGTCCCCTTTCAGAATTGTATTTCGTAGCCCCACCTTCCATCTAAGATGACTGCAGTCATAGATTGGCAGTATTTCAAAAATTTTCGTCTTCAGAACGAATTGGCCGGTTGGAACAAATATTGCTCACATAATCTTTGAATGGTACTCTTTCAAAATTGTATCTGATATGTTGATGGACAAAATGCCCTATTTTAAAAAAGTGATTTCTCCTACAATGAAATTACCTATATAGAAAATGTCAATTGGACTGAATAGTCATCACTAAAGGAACTGTAAGTATCACTTTACTTCATGGGGTTTAATTATCATAAAAATAATCATTCAAAACTGTTTGTATCAATTTTGTTGTCCTTTCATACAGTTATCGTGTTTGCATATGACAAATCCATTCTAATTTACATATTTCATTTTCTAATTTTCTAACGTATTTTGTATAGGAATATAATAATATCGTCCTAGATTTTATATTTCTTGTGTATTAATATATCATAACTATCATTGCTGATGTATGCATTATTTTGTGTATATAATATGTGGAGCGGACCTTTGTAAGTTGGTATAACTTGTATCCAATCCAGTTGTTAATATATTTAGCAATAAAATAAGTTTAATCTAATCATTCAGTTGTCTTGCCTTCACAAAGGGGCACATTTTCTCACTATCCATTTTATGTCAGATATTCATTCATCTTAAATTAGATATATATTTTTCTCCTCATTTATCTATTCTATGAGAATAATGATACTGACCTGCATTTTATTAACTTGGACTGTGGCGTAATTTTAGGAAACTTGGGTAGGACCAAAGTTGGCATTCCTGGTGCATCCAGACGAAGAGTATCTCCGTCAGCAGATGGTTTAATCAACACCAATTTAGGTTCTATGCGGGCGTGTAAGAAAGCTCCATCTTTGCGGATAAACATCCAATGCCTGCAACAACGTGAAAGAAATTCTAGAATTTTTTATGTTAACACAATGACTAGGAATGATATTTCCCTGCAGGAGTAGCTGCAATTAGGAATTTTTTAACCTCAAAATCTAGAGAAGCAACAAATACTTACCCTTCCGGAGTCAATGATTTCACTCTCGGTTTTTATGGGGTTCATGTCCTTTTATGTCGTTTTGAATGTTGTAATGTCCCTTTGTATTTGAACTTGTCCTTTTTTTTGACTTGCGACCTTTTAAATGCCATTTTGGTAAATCTTCTGTATCTACACAGGTAATGATCCGGTACTTTATAGAATTAAAATTGCTTCCTTTTCTGACATAAATTGATGTATCCAGTGTTATCCCTTAAGCTCTCAGTCTAAGACTGAATTCAGTACGACCAAAATGCATTTTTATGTTATTTTATTTATATTTATATATATATATATATACTTAATGATAAAGTGCCAAAAAATGTCCAAGAGCACGTATTTCATTTCCTTATTTCCCTATTATTAATAATTAACTTTAAATAAAAATATAGCACAATATTTAATGATACACAAGGTCATTTCTAATTGTTTACAACAGATTGGACAATTTTTT